>VUQH01085490.1:0-34138 GCA_015106775.1 Etroplus canarensis
AAGATGGAACCAACTGCCTTCGGTGAACCCCCAATTTTTCTTCTAGTTCCAGCAAGATAATCAAATTTTCCATTTTTACTTAAATATTTCATAATACTGAAATGCTAAATGGCAAAATGCCAAAGTAACTTTAAACTTGTCTTTACTATTATTCTTTTTATTTTTTGTATCTTTACAGATAATCTCTACACTCCATAAAATCATATTTGCTGCGTTTCTACACATTTTCAGTCCACGCTTTTCCATATGCAAATTTCAAGACCTGTCTGTAGATTTTTCAGATCACATTGCACATCTAAGGATACGGCATTTAAGTATGGAAAAATACAAATATGCGTCCATGCTCTTTTTCTTCTTCCATACCTCTCCTGACCTTAAACCCAAATCATATTTTATACTTTCCCATACTGCATAAAAAGTGTGTAAGACCATGTGGATATAAGGACACAGAGAATGTGGTGCAACTCACTCTTCTTAGAAACTTCCATCACTCAGCTCATGCATGCTGCCTTAAGGTTACATAACAGGGCCACATTACGTGGCTCCTGTAAATCAACACTGCTGTTCCCCTGCCTGCTCCCTCCTCTCCTTTTATTCCACATCAGCCAATCACCTCTCCACTTCTTGTCATTTGATCTCTTTACTGCTGAGCCTGCATTCCCGTGTTCATTCAACCCATCCAATGTCCACTCCCTCGACCCTACCTGCTCCCCCGCTCCCACCCCTGCACCCTACTTCTCTTACCTAAAGCATTTCAGTCATTCCTGAGGCCTCTACTTAGACAGTCTAGCCACTCAAACTAACCCCCCAGGCGGCGGAGTGGCTCACATTGATTCATAGTTTTGAGTATAACCATCAGGGCTGGGATTAAAGTACCTCTTTGTGTAAAGATCTCTTGAGCCCTCTTTACTTTCTAACTAAAAGTCAAAGCACAATTGCATGCTTGCTTTGAGGAATTTTTGCACTGAACAAACGCAAAAATTTGACCTGATTTATTCTACGTGGTTTGTGAGGTAGAATTAAGGTAACGGGGTCTCACCCAAATTTTCCAGGTCCTTTCGCGTGACAAACTTGTAGTCGTCATACACTGTGCTCTCCGGGCTCTCCTCCAGCTCCTCTGTTAGGTTGTCCAGGAAGGAGCACCATCGAGGTGCTGGGCCCAGAGCCTAAACACACATACACACACACGCGCATGGTTCAGATTTAGACTGATGAGTAAGTACGAAACCTGTCGTGTATTTGTTGAAAGAAAAAACAGACCAGTCACTTGGGTCATGTTTCTATTTCAGTTAAAAATAAATGACCTGCCCAGTTTTTCAGAGAATCATGCCGCTATGCAATGCAAAACTGGTGACAGAGGAAATCCAGAGAAACAGCACAAGGTCAAGCAACCAATTTCAAATTGTGCACGTAAAAAAAAATAATCCTTTAACACGTACACAACACAATATGAAAAATATCTATTTCCAAAATCCTAACATTTTTTCTTTCTGCGGGCATGAAAATTGGTACTAAATAATGAAAGAAAGCATATAAAGTATGCTTCAGTAAAATTCTTTTTTAGCATTGATCTCGAAGGCAATCAGTTAGAAATGATGTTAGCTTGTTTATTGGAGGTGGTCTGAAAACCAGACAGGCTCCAACTTACATTATGGTCTACTGGTATCCAAAAGAGTGTAAATTAATGGTACTGAAAGTAACTTATAGATCCAGCTCATACATCATAACATGATATGGAGAATATTTAAATATATGTAAAGTTAAAATCCGGGTATAAAGCATAAACCTGCAGCTAGAAGAGCCTGATGAGGTCTAGCGAAAAGGGGTGACCACCCCAAGCCTGACCTGGTATGCCTCTTTATACACCTTTCTCAGTCTTAGAGAATTAGGTCATTTAAGCCACCCGAAGAGTTGCACATGGGAATAAATGGAAACTTAGTTTGAGAACTGATCAACCTTTGCAATTATTTTCAGGCAAAAAATGCAAAACACTCCCAAGTTCCAGCTTTTGAACTATAATGCATGGATTCCACAAACAGGCAGTCATTCCTGTTATACTTTTGCCAGGTCTTCCTTAAAGCCCATATGCATATTTGGTGAATTGTAGTGTAGCACTTCTGCAGACAATTCCATGTGGTTACAAAAACTTGGAAGGCACAGGCAGACATCCAAACAGAGCCTCACTCCTATCATCTGATGAGGACACTTATGTCACTCAGACCCTCATCTACATGTGGACATGAAAACTACAGCAACCACCCAGGACGCTGCAGTCTTTCTTCTTTTCATGTTACTGCAAGCTGAATTTCTTTGGGTTTTGGACTATTGGCTGGAATCTGATCAGATTTTAAATTTAAACCATATATATCAATTTAACAAACACATTATCTGACTAAGCAAACACAACAAAGTGATCAAACTAAGTCTGTATCAAAACGTCTTGGGCGTACCATCGGCTGCTCCCTTGTATTTTACTCAAGGGGTCGCCACAGCAGACTAATCTGCATTGGTAGTTTGGCAGAGGTTTTACTCCGGAAGCCCTTCCTGATGCAACCCTCCATGGTGAGAGGGGCTTGTGTCCCCACCTGGAATAGAACCAGGGACCTTTCATTTGTAAGATGAATGTATAAACCACTACACTATGGGGAAACATCAAAACCTCTTAGAGCAGTAGTCTGAAACTCATGGTCGGGGCAATCTGTAGGCTGTGACTCACTGCAGTTTTGATGAGTCATGATGGCGTGCACAAAGCATTAAGTAAATATATTACAACACAAAATCCCTTGTCTTCACATTGTACATCTGAATGCCAAAAAATGCCCTCAGCTGGAATTATTTTGATGACAGGTAGGTTAAATGCGACTTTAGGGTTTAACTCACTCATTCTATCTTCACTTTGTTGTAAGCTAGTCATCAGAGTTCAAATCTTTGACCTGATTTAGAAAACACTGAGCAGAGTAAGGGCCAACTAGCCTGAAGATGATCAGGTCAAAGATCAGCTTCCACAATAAGGCATTTCACTTATGTGGGATGGATGATACAAGGCTAAATTCTTCTCTTCTGCTCATTCTGCGCAATCAGTTAACCCAGACGATGACGTCACATCACTGAGGCCAAAGTCAAAAGAATCCATCTCCCAGTCACTGTCTAGCTTCATCATTGCTGAGCTAACAAAGCTAATAGAGAGATAATTGGTTGAGAGACACGAGGTGCTGAGAGCGGTTATTCAATACAAGAAACACTTTGCATCACACAGTAGCTGCAGATTTGTCGGCTGCACATCCATAGTGCAAATCTTCTGTTCCACCACATCCCAGAACTCTATTTGACTGAGATCTGGTGACTCTGGAGGGCATTTAAGTACAGTTAACTCATTGTCCTGTTCAAGAAACCAGTTTGAGAGCACTGTTACATGGCATGTCATCTCGCTGTAAGCAGCCATCAGAAGATGGGTACACCGTGGTAACATATGGATGGACATGGTCAGCAAAAAAATATCCAGGTAGGGTGTGGCATTTAAACGATGCTAACTGGTACTAAGGGGCCCAGAGTTTACCATGAGAATACCCCCCACAGCATCGCATCACCAACAACCTGAACCGTTTCTGTAAGGCAGGATGCATCCATGCTTTCATGTTGTTTATGCCTAATTCTGACCCCATCATCTGAATGTCGCAGAAGAACCTGAGACTCATCATAACAGCCGATGTTTTCCAATCTTCTGTTGTTAGATTTTGGTGAGCCTGTGTGAACTGTGGCCTCACTTTCCTGTTCTTAGCTGACAGGATTGGCACCCAGTGTGGTCTTCTGTTGCTGGAGCTCATTTGCTTCAAGGTTCAACATGCTATGCATTCAGAGATGCTCTTCTGCATACTTTGGTTGTAATGAACTGATATTTGAGTTACCCCTATCTTCCTGTCAGCTCACAGCAGCCATTCTTCTTTGACCTCTGTCATTCACTGGATATCACCTCTTTTTTTAGACCACTCTCTATAAACCCAAAAGATGGTTGTGGAGGAAAATTGCAATAAATACATACTAAGTCTAGCCTGTCTAGCACCAATAACCATGCAACATTCAAAGTCCCCCATTTTCATATTCCTGTTAACCAAGTCTACATACCTAAAAGCACTGAGTTGCTTCATCTGACTGGCTGATCAGATATGTGTGCTAGCATGCAATTAAACAGGTGTACCTAAAGAAGTGGCCAGTGACAGTGAATTTCAAACAGGTCTAAATGTACAGTATGTCCTGCTTTGTTTAACCAAAAAAGAAAACATTGTGTTCCAAATTAGTAGAGTGTGCAATCTGATCTCACCTCAGAACTGCACAGAAGCTCCAAAGTTTCATCACACATACACCACTCTATGTTAGGCATTAAACAATCACGGAAAAAGCTTCTACATCATGATATTAGCTGCTTGATGGAATGGGATGGTTGGCAATTTGAGCTTATTGTCACTTTTAATAACCATTAATGACCATTCTTTTATTAATTAACTTTAAGGTCGTCAAACATTTCATTTTACCTTCTTTAAACAGTCCGAAATCCGAAGATAATATTCTATATAATAATATTTAGTCGTAATATTTAGATATTGATTGATATAAATGTGCATATCAATTCTTTTTCTTTAGAATTTGTAATATTGCATTAGATCGTAGTTTCTGTAAATTTAGAGTGACCTAGGCTATATTCACGCTGCAAGCAGAAGTTTCTCAAATGCATTTCTTTGAGTATCTGGGACTCTGATCTGTTTTTTGTAGATGTGTGAACATCACACATATAGGTAGAATGACCAGATGTCCCTCTGTAAGTGGGACAGTGCAGTCCCACTTACAGAAGGTCAGTGCAGTACTAAGCAAGGACCTCGACTCCCTGAAAGCTGTGGTAGGCAGACAAATACAGAATAAACTGAAAACTATAATGAACAACATCTGCCACTCTCTCCACAGCTTCCTGGCAGCACAGAGAAGCACTGGCAGTGAGCGGCTCATCTCACTGCAGTACATGACTGAGAGGTTCCTATCAGGCTGTTTAACTCCTCTTAGGACTTTCTGCCACAAGTTCTGGGTTTATGTATTTACTACACCGTGTGATTTTAACACAGCTAATTTACTTATTTATTTATTGTCCCGTCTTGCCATGGAGGGTTGTGTCAGAAAGGCCAACCAGTGTAAAACCTCTGCTAAATTACCAATGTGCATTAATCCGCTGTGGCAACTTCTTGGGGAGAATACAAGGGAGCAGTCGAAGGTACATTTTTAAATTTTTTAAAAATTTTAATTCAATTTAATTTAATCTTATTTTATTTTACTTTACTAATTTTTGTGTGTGAGACTTTTAATAATTGTTCATTTATTCTTATTTGGTGTATTTTTAACTATCTGCTGTACATTTTTTCTTTTTCAGAAAAACATACAAGCTGCTGGATAATTTATTTTCCTCTATGGGGATGAATAAAGTATCTACTTCTGTCTCTATCAAACAAAAAGAGATGTAGCTAGATTAACGAGGTGAAACTGGGTGGCAGGTGGTTCTCAGAGGGGTTTTTGTCACTTATTTCTGAGTCTCAAAAAAATGTTGACGGAGGTTTCCCCACTTAAACCCAAATGATTACTGGAGAACAAAAAAACGACTGAAATAACAATTCTAATGGTTACTAGGCTAAAAGGAGACACATGACAGAAGGAAAAATAAACTTGAGCTTTCATTTACATCCATGACATAGATTTAGTTCAGAGCCAAATTACACAATATTTTCACCACCGGGAGTAGGGGGTGGGGCCAAAATCAGCCTGAAGGGCAGGAAGTTGAGCCCCCAGCTCTAGATCTAACCTGATCCTTTTCAGTTCTGGTTTAGGCTGGTTTTTTGCACTGTAACATTTTTCGCATCAGAATTCAAGGAACTTACGTCACTCACCTGGCCTGAGTCACTGACAGTTTGTATGAAATCTGTTTCAATGTAGACTTTCACACCACCACTCTAAGCTCCAACTCTGTATTTACATACATTTCTGTACCAAATCGCTTCATTTTCATTGAATGGACAATGCATCAGGGAGGCACATCTGACCAGTGGCGACTGAAGATTGTGAGTGGGCAAAATTTAAAAAAAAAAAAAACAAAAAACACCACATGTTCAAGCTGCCCTTAGCTGGCGCAAGAGACCACACGTCACAGTTTACAACACTTCCTATGAATGTTCTCTCCTGACACGTTGGGACATTACAGTAGAAACAGTCTCACCCTGGGGGAAGAATTCACAATACACCATCCGGTTGCATGCTTCTGGTCTTGCTTCTCACCTGATGTGCTGCTATTAGGTTTGGAATCTGTGGAATCTGAAAACTGTTTAGTTGTAACCGGAGACCCAGCTCTCCTCATCAGAGATGACCCTTCTTGTGAACATCCTGACCAGTTTGAAACAGAAGTTGTTCGCTCTCTGTAGAGGTATGGGATCCGTGGTGAACTCACAGAGTGCCACGAAGTCAAAACCGGACATCCGTAGAGCACCAAAATAACAGCGTGCTGGAAACTGTCTGGACATGCCCAAGAAGATGACCTTGAACCGGAAACTGGCCGAACTTAAATCAGAATCATAATATTGTAATAATCTCAATCGTGAAAGTGTAATCACGAAAGGTTTTTGGTTTTTATGGACCAGTCTGCAGAACCTATTTTTTTAACAACTTATATGTTCAAATAGTGAAACACTTTCCTCTTCTCTCTAGTGTAGGGCAAACGCATGACCATCAATGATGTACCCATTTACACAAAGCAAAGACTGGTTGACTATACACACACCGCCACCTACAAACACTCTTCAGAATATCACATGAGGTAAGATCATATCTGTCACAGACTGTTGATGGCAACAATGTTCACCCATTAAGCAGAGCCTTTATGAGAAGTCTGATTAATGCAGTGATTCTCAAACTTTTCCTGGCACGCCCCACTTCAGAAGCTGCAAAAAAGTTCACACCCACACAACACTTTTCTTCAACCATTAACAACAAAAAGGATGCGAGTTGAACCCTACGTGCATAAAGATCAATGCAATAGCATCAGCAAACTCTTATTTCTTTCACTTCAGATTTTTCATGCGTTTGTCTGCATCCCACCTGCTGTGGCTGCACACCCCACAGACTGACAATAGAAAAACAGCGCGTTCACACTCTTTAGCCTGGCCCTAATCTGTCCAGAAACTGGACGTCTGTGTGCACATCCTGTACCATAAATATACGTGAAACCTGTGTGGGAAAATGTAAATGCCTTTGTACTCACTGGGACGTAGAATGTGTTCATCTTGGGATCTTCATTGGCAGTGAAGAGCATACCTGTTGATGAAACAGAGTACAGAAAAGCAATTAAAATCTTGCTTAGCCATTTACATCAGAAAAACACTAGTGTTTGAAAGAGTTTCTAAGATCTGAACTTGCATATCCTAAAGGCAGAATGAATTTCTGCTTTTATAATGAGAAGATAAAAAGTCTTCAGACAGCCAAAAGGCACAAAACGAAAAAAAAAAAATCTGTGAGCTAAAAAATGTTAGGAAGAATTCAAAGTGGCTAATTTTTCACAGCTTTCAAAAAGAAACCATTGTAAAAATCTCAGGGTTTTTTTTGTTCACTTTCATATATACTGACGGGCACCCAATGACAAGGTTTACTGTAAGATGGCGCCACCTAGAGGTGGAGAGTGACTATATGAAGAGCATGTAAAACAATTAAAGATATTTTGTTCTGTTTACAGCTTGATTTAGTAATGCATACATGCTGGTGGTTTCTGTTTCCTACACTACTGATTTATACACAAACATGTGTTAGCCAAGCAGAAGAGCCACATACTTCCGCATATTATTTTTCTAATTTTTTACTATTTTAAATTCACAAAATCTTAAAAGAGGCATTCAAATTCCTCAGATTTAATGGCTCATGCAAGTGCAGACAGATAAAGGATATTCTTTAACTCAGAAGTAGAATGTTTGATCCTTTAATCCACATAATTTTTTTTTTAAATATTATCAAAGAGTGGAGGCATAAAGAGACAGAAGTACCTAATGAAAGGAGACGAGGATGAGGGCAATCAATATGCTGTTATAAGGGAGCAGGCAGATAACACTAGCAGTGGAAGTAGAGGATATCTTGCGAAAGGGACCATAGCCTTGGCTGATGACGCCAGGGTCGCAGGCCCTGCACAAGGATGACACGGGTGGACGGGATACTAGTTTGTGGCGATAATGCACTATTTTGATGTTTGCCAAGTGCCAATGCCAATGACGTCAGCCTCCCCCACAAATAGACTATCTGTAGGAAAGTCCTCACTGAATACTTCTGCTGTGTCATTCATGTTGGTGTTGGTTCATGTAGGGGTGAAGTACGTGTGTTCTTGATGTACTGCTGCTGTGCTGCTTAAAAGTTCCTTGAACTTCCCAGCTTCTCCGACTTATTCTCACCTGAATTTGGGTAGACACAAACGTTGTTGATGTTGGTCTGAGGCTGTATGGAGGAGAACAACTTTCCCTGTGGAGAGGTGACAAGGCACATAAGAGACAAGAATGAGCCAGAGACAGGGGTGTCAAACATACGAACCTGCCAAGGGGTCCAATCCAGCCCCCTAAATGGCTTTGCAAAATGGGATAATTGCAAAAAGGGCATACATTTTGGACTTCTAACTGTATTTTGGTCACTTTTACAGACTTGAACTGTTAAGGACACACTCTGTGTTAGGCCTGCAACAGATTGCCAACCTGTCCAGAGTGTACACCGCCTCTCACCCTACGGTGGCTCCAACCAAATTGGGCTGCATGTGACCTACAATGTAAAGTCCCAGTCAAACAGGCCAAGAGACCTTGGCAACTGCAGGTCATTAGGGAAAACCGTGTATCCCCTACCTGGTTGGCAAATGTCAGCTGGAAATCACTATGAATACAGTCACAAAGAGGTATACGGCGGTGCACCAAAAAGCTCCTTGTGGTTGTGGTTGCGGTTGCCAGCAGAAAGCCGTGGTTGCTGGTAGTTTGTATGGAAGATGCCAACTTCTCTGCAAACTCTTGCCAACTACTGGCTGAACATCACCAACAAACTTGGAGCTGGGCCCCAGCAGATTAATCTTCACCGGTAATTTGGCAGAGGTTTTATGCCAGATGAAAGTTTTGACCTTAATTGTTCAGAGGTTGCTGGAGGTCACAAGGAATTTGGGCCCCTGACTTGGGTTCTAAAATGAGTTAGAAGACCACGCTCTACACAGATCCAGATGGTCCACTAAAGCAAGAATTTATGCTCATTCACAAAATGAAAAGACACTGTTTCACATTCAGGTCCCGCGATGGCTGCTACTTACAGTGTTTTTATTCCAGATTTTTATTATCTTGGAGTCAGAAGACACAACCAGGTCTAGTTGATTGTGGAAGTTGAGGGAGTTGATTGGCAAGTTGTACAAGTGATCTTTAACCAGCAGTGGCTGACTGGAGCGCAGGTCATACAGCAGCACCTGTAAGAGAAACAGAAAGGTAAAGAAAACTGTCAGAATCCCGCAAGAAGTTGTCTGCCAGACGCAAAGATGAAAACAGAAAAGAAATCTAAGTATGATTTTACTGATTTAAAAAAAACTTGCATTAAAGGCATCAGGATATACATGATTTACCAAAAGCTCAGCACTTGACCTTTTAGTGAAAGCTGAACTCGCGGTAACATTTTAGGAAACTGTGTGACATCTGTGATGTGAACTGTGAGTTGATTATTCAGAGGAACTTTAGAGCATGTGGGCAGCTGACAGCTCACAACAACAAACACAAAAGAAGTGCAGGAGAATGCACAGGAGTGAAAGGAGTTTTCTGATTGCAGTTTGTTGATAATGTGAAAATAAATTTATTGCATGTTATGTTTAATGCTCTCTTTAAATTAGCAGAAACATAGATGAAGCAGTAGGAAACAACCTCTCAGGGAATACAAATGTTTTGACTCACCTGCCCGGTGCTGGTGCCAACCGCCATGTTGAGGGAGCCATTAAACTTCAGCGCACTGATGGACGGCAAGGCTTGAACTCTGTCACAAACACAAGATCAAAAAGTCACCATATTAACAGCACTTATTCAAAGATAGGAAGAAGGCACAGAGAGACTGCAGCTCCTATGTAGCAGGATAATAGGCTGGATATCTGTGTTGTGTGCCATAATGACACACAGCTTGCAGCTTGTTTTTCATGCAGGCCGTGGCGAAAAGTGCCATGTGGCTGCATATGCGTCGTCGGGCTGAGATCAGCTGAAATCTCTCTGCGTGTGACAGTTTGCTCCTTACTCCATTCCTTCAGCGAGGCTGCTCAGGGCACAGTCCAGCTTGCCCACGCGGTTCCGGACTCGGGGGTCCCAGCACTCGACCCGTCCCTGGTGAGCAAGCAGGAGAAAATGTCAGAGAGTCGCAGAAATGCAAATATAAGTTTTTCTAATTACCTGGAGCAGACTTTAAAACTAATAAAAGCAGTAGTAGACAACTTCTCATGTGGGCAGCTCTGAATTTAAGTGAGAGGCATTGGTTTGAACTTTTAACACCCAGAAATCATGTGAAACACTTATTTTTGTCAGCCCAGCTGGTGTGTGATTCTTTTTACCAAACAATATCTAACAGAGAAGAGAAGAGAAAGAGCTGCAGCTGAGAAATTCAGAAGTGAAAAATCACAGACTGTCTTCTGTTCAAAAACACTCAACCTGGAGCTAATTTTCTGTACTGTACAATCAAATAATGCTCTTTTTTTTTTAAAGAGAGTGACTGCTTGAAAAGAGAACTAAATAATGTGGCACAAAAAAACTGATCATGCACAGATCAAGATGTTCTTATTTTGGCACTAAATGGAAAAAAGCACTCAGACTAGTCACTGTTTCATGAGTGCCCAGTAATAACTGGTTACTCATTTCACACAGTGCCTGTGATGACACTTACCTCAGAGGTTCCTGTGGCAAACAAATGATGGACGGGGTTGATGTCACAGACATTGTTCTCACTGATCGAGGAAGGAAAAAAGGAAGCATCAGCTGAGGAGTTAATATCAGATCACACTGAATTCCCAACTATGCCCATTATACCCTTTAGCAGAAAGAAAAACACTTACACAGCATCGGTCTGAAGAGAATTGAGGAAACGTCCCTGCTCCAGGTTCAGTCTGAAAATCTCTGAACTGAGGGTAAAAACAAAAAAGCAGTAATTAAATGCACATTACTCTTTAAAATAGTAATAATACCTCAGCCTGTGCCTCGTGGAGCTCACTGAGAGTGTCCCATCAACTCTTCAAACGTATAACAATTAACAACCGAAAAAGAAATAACATGAAAAGAACCACCATACACAACAATCTGCAACACTAATAATTTACAAAATTGCACCTTTCAAGTAGCAGGCTGGGTAATACAAGCAAACCAGTTAAAATAACATTCTGTTAGCAGCTGAGAGGCTCGATCCCTACAATCAAGAACAATAAACACAGATGAAGAAAAGAGGCTGGAGATACACCAGACTGAAGTTGTGTACAACAGGGGAGCTGTGTCTGCTGATTGGAAGTTTCATGCTTTTAAAACCAGGTCATTTTTGACGAGCTGCTTTTGTCTTCTCTTGGCCGTCGGTGTCTTCTTAAGTTTGGAATAAGAAATCCAAATATCGAGGCCATCTCCACAGCTTGGTGTGGGTGGGAGCATTATGAGTTTAAGTCAAAGTTCATTAAATATGAATATGCAGATAGAATACTGTCACATCCCCCAGGATGTCATGCAATGAGTGTGCTGTGCTGCTTCCAGGTCCCGGTGTCTCTCCTCAGCCGCTGCGTCGTATTGGTCCCTGGTGTTCCTGCCCCTCTGCTGTAGTGGCTGGGCATTGTGCTCCTGCAGCCAATGAGCAGGGCCTACATAAGCAGGTGGAAGCTGCAGCTCAGGGCCTTTCTGATTTTAACAGAGCACCATGTGGTTGTGAGCTCACAGTTTTCTTTGGACTTATTTTTTGAGTTTGCTTGGTCCTTTGTTTAATTGAGTTGTCTGTGTTGCATTATTTTGTGTTACGTCGCCAGAGGAAGCTGGTAGGGGAGAGCTGCCATTTTAGTTTGATTGTTCCCACTTTTCCCCGGTTTCTTGTTGTTGCTAGGTTTGTACTTTTCTTTTCCATAGTTAGTTATTGGTGGTTTTGGTTTCATTGTAGGGCTGTTTTGTTTGTTTTTTTGGCATTGGCTCTCCCTGAAGGTTTTGTGGCTTCCTTAACTTCACCCTGGCAATAGAGTGTTTTCATGTGACGTCACCAAACCGGAAGTTGGCCATGTTGGAGATACTCCGCTGGTACGTATTTCATGTTGACATTTTCACCTGCTTTTTGTGACATAAGTGTACTGGCTGTAAGGTCACAAATTGAGTAGTTCAGGTTACAGGTTTGATAAAGTTTAATATGTGAAAGCTTATGCCAAGGCAATATTTTGTACTATTTAAAGAACACCAATATCATATGTCAATGGCTGTGACAAAGGATAAACTTACAGGAGGCAATATTTCAAGATCGCCACTGAACAAACTGGGATCCATTTCATATGGATCTTCATCCCCAATTAATTTTAGTTTTTTACATAACGTTCTTTTTCTTTGGTGTCCAGTCTTTCTCTGTACAGCTGTGCAGATGTGTGTAAATTTTGCAGTCCGATGTTGAAGCTTTATAGTGAAATTCTGAGGTTTTGTCCATGACTGCATCCTATTTGTTTTGAAAGAGCTATATCTCCAAGATGGCGCCATGAATTTGCGGGGTTCGTGAAAACAAACTGTCTCCTGGTGTTCCTCTCACCTGGTGCAGTGTTACTCCCCTCACCCCTAGACCACCTCGAGGACGTAACAGTACCTTTGCAGATTAGACAGAGGCAATATTTTTCCCATACTGTCAGTTTCTCTTTATTTGCTCACCATTAAATCTGTAATTGAATTCTGGATTTAACATACAAAATCCTAAATGATCAGGCCCCATCATATCTTACAGACATCAAAGTATCATTTTATTCCAATAGAGTACTTTGCTGTCAGAGTGCAGGCTTACTTGTGATTCCTTGAGTATCTAAAAGTAGAATGGGTGGCAGAGCCTTCAGCTTTCAAGCTCCTCTCCTGTGGAACCAGCCTCCAGTTTGGTTTCAGGAAAAAGACACCCTCTCTAATTTTAAGATTAAGCATCAAACTTTGCTTTTTGATGAAGCCTATAGTTATGACAGGGTCAGATGACCTTCCACCATCATTTAGTTTTGGTGCTATAGGCTCAGGCTGCTGGGGAATTTCCCATGATGCACTGAGCATTTCTCCTCCACTCCCCCTGTCTTTTTTCCACTCCCAATATGTTTATATGCCACTACTGCACATCCCTAACTTTTGCCTTTTCTCTCAAGCAGTTCGTGTTTTTATGGTCTCTCTTTTCATCTTCTCATTCCCCTCACCTTCCAACCAGTCAAGGGAGATGGCTGCCACTCCCTGAGACTGGCTTTGCTGGAGGTCTCTTCCTGCTAAAAGGGAGTTCTTCCTTCCCACCATCACCAAGTGATGCTCATTGGGATTGACTGATCTGGTCCTCTCTAGATTCTTTACTTTGCAATATAAAGTGCTTTGAGATGACCGTTACAGTAATGACTGTTAAGAAAACTAGCCTACAAGCATTACAGGCTGCCTGTTCAGGAATATGCATGAGTTGTTTTTGTTAAAACAACTTGAGAGCCATTTTATTTTTGTTGTATGGATTTATAGTCTATGCCCTTCTGACAGCAGAACAGGGATCTGTTAACCTATAGACAGATACAGAAGCCATATAAAAATTAATCTAAAACCACCAGACTTAAAAAGTATTATGATATATGTTTTTCTAACATTCATTGCCTTCATCATCGCTGTAAAACACAAATCCCCAATTTAATAGAGAAGAAAAACACAAACACTTGAAAGTCACATTCAGTACTGAGAACAATTTATGTTTCCATGTTAAACGGGTAGGTACGTCGTAACCACAACGTCTTCTGAAACTCTACACTGTAAACCTAACGCCCACCTCCCTTTTAAGGTAACTACACATCGTATGGAAGCAGCCCGCAATGACTGACTGGCCCATTCAGTACTGCCGTCCCTTTCTATGCATTTCTGGCCACTTCTTCTACCGTCATTTTTTGAATCGACTGGAAGAGAACGGATCAACTTGAAGCGAGAAACCTCCTTTGCCAAATAAAGTGATGAGCAATGGAGGCAGACCACACACAGGTATAAACACTAGTAACAGCACTGGCCTCCTACCTAGAGTCCACATAGATTCAATATGTATACATCATGCATCAGACAGCTCTGCCTTCCTGTACAAACTAAGTTGAAGGATTCTTTGCAAGTTCGATGATTTTTTTCTAGCTTCTCATTATGCAGTTAATTGAAAAACATTTACATCAAATGTTTAATTAGAACTTGAAGCGTTTCCTGAATTAACGAACGGTGACGTGTTAAATTACCGCATTATAGACAAAGTAACAGATTAGCCCTAGCGCTGAAAACTATTCATGTTCTTGCTTAGCTTGCTGACTCCTAAAAATGACCCCATTCTCACCTCGCCCCCACAAAGTAGAGATCACAGGAGGGATAGTGGTAGGAAAAGTCCCGTCCAAACTTTGGAATGCGAGTTTTGTAGTAGTGTCCGTGTTGGGAGTGAAACTCTACGTAGCGGTCGCAATGCAAAAACACCAACTGCACAGACAGAAAAACACAGTGAGATTTACAATGACAAAATTTAAAAATGCTAAAAAACACCAAAAATTTCAGTGTGCTATTAAGATTTTATAAAAGCAAAGTGTCCACTCCAGTGTCTCACCTTGGAGTAGTCGTCAGACAGGATGTCAAAGGCCACAACTTTCAGAGAGGAAAAAGAAAACCATCAAATTAATTCATGATCCAGGACACGTAGCTAAGCAACAAATTGAGGTCTAAAAGCTTACCATCTGAATCCAGACAGCGCTCAAACTTCAGGGACATCTGGTAGGTGTCATAACAACGGATCCTTGGTTTGTAAGTGCCTGGAAAAAGAAGAAAAAGAAGAAAAGATATGCCCCCCTGAACATCCCTGGACTTGGGAATGGTGTCACTCTCACTTTCAAGGCAACACTAAAGCAATTGTTTCCACCACATTAACCTTCGGAGAAACCTGGTGCATTTCCACTCAGATACTGAAGCAGTGGCATCATAGCTGGATCAGATTTTAAAATGACTTTGTTTTATTGAAAATCTGTAAAAATAAACTTCTAAATAAATAAGAATACCAATATTTGGAAAAAGCTGAATATCGGCCCCAATCATCAACCAGGTTGATAATCAGATGATCATTCCTAAAGACCACAGCTTCTGCTTTTTCATTTTCAGCTAAATAATTTGCCTATCTACTGTGGAGGAATGGCAGACTACCAACAGGCTGAAGGAACTTTTTAATTACTTCTGATGCTACCATTCACACCGGACGCGA
This sequence comes from Etroplus canarensis, assembly GCA_015106775.1. Classification (NCBI taxonomy): domain Eukaryota; kingdom Metazoa; phylum Chordata; class Actinopteri; order Cichliformes; family Cichlidae; genus Etroplus; species Etroplus canarensis. The sequence goes on from VUQH01085490.1 coordinate 15,493, forward strand.
TTCGCACAGCGAATTCGCCTCCTTTGCCTCTGTTTGGCCGCACGGCGAATTCGCCCCATTCACGTGTCCAAAAGTGTGTTCATAAACCACACGCGAATTCGCATCAGGCGAATTCACGTGTGGGAGGAGCTACTGCCAACCTTGGATACCCTACCCGCCTCTTCTTACTACTATAAAAGTACAAGTTCATTTATAATAATATTGCTGCTGGCTATGGTCCTGAAGGAGTCTCCAGTGGCAAGATAACTGAAGAAAATTTTTTTACAAATTTTATTATAAATGATCTCCTCCATGTTGGTTTTGGACTCCACCCGCTGATCACATCATCAACACGTCACTACCAAAGCCGAGTTCCTGATTGGTTGACACGATGCGAATATTCACCAAAGTTCAGATTTTTTAACCCTGGAAAATTCGCGCCGTGCTGCATAATTTTCGCTGTGCGGGCGATTCTGGCCGCGCCGCCCCTGCCGCCCGAAACACGCCGCCGCTCACGAAACGCGCCGCAGGACCTCTCGCTGCGTGTTTACATTGACTTAACATTGAAACCGGCCGCCCCCGCTGCGCAAATCGCGTTCAGTGTGTACGTAGCATGAGACTTCTGGCAATAAAATGCATTTAGGTGGAAACACCGCTTTAATAAAAACAGTTTGTCTTACCTGCTGCCAGGATGAACTGACCATCCCTCGACACTTTGATGGAGGTGCACACTGTGGGCATCTCAAAATCCTGAATGAGCTCGATCCTGCGCTGAATCTCTGAAGAGGAAAAGAATAAAAAGTCAGATTAATGACAACCTTTCTGAAGAAAAGTGTGTGATGCTGTGATTGTAGCCGTCAACTCACCGACATCTTTCTTTTGCAACTGTCTTTTCTTCCGATCTGACAGCCACTGTATTAACAAGACAGAAGTGAGAAGGACCTCAGATTTATGTGATTCACTTTGGCATTTAATAAACAGTGTATTTCAATCTGGTATGTCCAAACCTTCATCTTTAGACAAAAAATATTTCCCTTCTGCTGCACTGCTTTTTGAAAGCCTTGACTAATTTCTGTACTCTGTGATAGTTTCTTTAATATCTACCTCTTACTTCTGGCACAAATCCTTCACTGCCTAAAGGAAACTAATTACGAAGGAAACTGCAGGTTATTCTTCATTTTCTGACCCATTTTTGATCCTGAACTCTTCTTGTACCTTGTCAGCAGTGGGAAAGAATTTAAATGGAGCTCTGCTATCAGGCTGCAGGAGTAAAGTCACTGATGAAGAATCAACCTCAACAAGCAATCTGTCAGAATGTGAACACCCAAAACTCAAAGATGTGGCTGTATTGAGTTTGGGAATGTGAATTTTACAACACATATTTTTAAAGGCTGTGTTTTCAAAATGTGTTTTTACACATGAAATCAAACAAATCTGAAAAAAGTCCATATCTAACCTCCTTACAATAAGCTGATTTTTTGTTCTATAACAATTTTCAGAGTTTGAGGATTGCTCTAGAAATACAGTACAGTAGAGATGGGTTGATATTTAAGCTTTTTAATGTAGCATATTTTTCCAGCATTTTGAGCTGTTGTAACTTCATAACCACAGGAGATGTCTGTGAGTTTTTCCAGGACTGAAAAATACATATAATCTCTGTTTAAAACCGCAACCAACTGGATTTTACACACACTCCAAGTGTCACAACCTAAAGAGCTAATCTCAGTGTTGTTCACCACCATATTTTTTATAACCTGTATAACTATAAACAGTCCGTCTTGGGATATACCACAGCGAAAAGAGAAAAACTGCACCAATTAAACATGCAGAAAAACAGAAGCATGCACTGGTACACTGGATGTTTGATCTGTTTTCTAATAATTCCCTGGACAAAACTTCAAAAAGTGCATTTATCAATGTTTAATAGGCTGCTGGTTAAAGCAAATGAAAAGCGTCCTTTTGACCAGCATATCTGATAACAGGATCATCTTGTAGCTGTGGTTCCTTCTGAGTCATAACATTTTTCTAAGACAGTCATATTTTGACACTTGTGAATGTAGCTTACAGCTGTAAAAGGAAGAAAACACTATGTCCACATGTTCTATATACTACGCTATATGGACAAAGGTATTGGGACACCTTGTTTCATTCAGTCCCATTGCCACAGGTATACAAAATCACTGTAAAGACTGCCTTTACAAACATTTGCAAAAGAATAAGCTAATAAGCTTAATGAACTGAAGTGTGGTACTGCAATAGGATGCCACTGTTGCACCAAGTCGGTTTGTGAAATTTCTTTCCTCCTAGATATTCCATGATCAACTGAGTGCCATTATTGCCAAGTGGAAGCATTTAGAAACCTCAGCAACTCAGCCATGAAATGGCAGAGGATACAACGCTAGAGAGCGGGGTTGCCAAGTGCCACATAGTGCATCAGCAATGCTCTGCTGACTCAATAACTGCAGAGTTCCAAACCTCCTATGGTATTAACATTAGCAGAAAAGCTGTGCTGCTAGAGCTTCATGCCATGACTGAGCACCTTCATGCAAGCCTAAAATCACCAAGCACAATGCCAAGTGTCAGACAGAATGGTGTAAAGCACACTGCCACTGGACTGTCAGCTATGGAAACATGTTTTGTTGAGTGACAAATCAAGCTTCTGTATCTAGCAGTCTTTCAGATGAGTAACTTTGGTGGAGCATGGATAACGCTATGGGGTTGTTTTTCTGCTGCTGGCCTGAGCCTCTCAGTTCCACTGAAGTGAAATCTTAATGCTTCAGTTTACCAAGACCTTTTAGACAATTACATGCTTCCAACCTTGCGCAAACAGTTTGGGGGAAAGCCCTTTGTCAGTTCCAGCATGACTGTGCTCCAGTGCAAGAGGCAAGGTCCATTAAGTCTCCATAAATGTGGAAGAACTTGACTGGTCTGCACAAAGCCCTGACCTCAACACTATCAAATACATTTGGGCTGAACTAAAACAGACTGCGAGCCAGGTCATCTCATCCAACATCAGTGTCTGACCTCTCAACGCTCCTTTGGATGAATGGGCAAAAATTCCCACAGACACAGTCCAACATCTTGCAGAAGAGTGGAAGTTGCTATACCTTCAGAGGGGCATCATAACAGCTCCTATAGATGTAAAGTGTCCATATAGTGTGTGTGTGTGTATATGTGTGTATGTGCAGGAAATACAGGTCAGCTATCATTATATCTTCTGTATGGTAGAAGGAGTTTTCTCTGGGTCTTTGGACGCTTTCGAAACAACAGCAGATTTTCGCTTATTCATATGAACAAGTCCTTAAGGCAGCGTCTTACTCGGTTTGATAGCAGCAATGATATTTCAATCACACTTAGTGTATTATTAAAACTTTCCTCACGGCTAGCTGAGTTAGCTCAGCTGAAGGTAAGCAGTAAACTTGAAGCATCGGGAGCAGAAGGTGAGCTTCTTACCTCTGGAAGAGACTTCCCGTAGCTTAAATTATAAATTTTCACATCGTTCACGTTGGAGACCTGCATTGTGGAGAGTCAACATAACACTGCAGCGACACACCGGCAGAGCTGCGCTGGACCCACGTTGTTGCTCCGCAGCAAAAACAGGAAGACGAGGCGAGCTTAGTGAAACTGGTCCGAGTAGAAACAGCACGCCCCACAGGTTCCTACCATCTCCAAAGTTCCGAAAAGTTTTCACAAATTCAAACAAACAAACAAAAAAAAAAAACAAACAAAATTTATATGTAGTTCAGATAGTGTTTTCACTTTACTTAACAGAAGTCGCATTTTCCATTTATTTCTGGCTATTTTCTTGGTGGAACTAAAAGTCAGGTTACTTTGTATATTTTGTTTATTTAATTTTAACTTAAGAAAAAAGCAATTACCTTATATATCAGGAATATACAGTCATGTGAAAATGAAAATTTTAACTCTATGCAGTCCTGTGAAGTAAGTGCACCCCTGCTGCTTACAGCTAAGAGGGTAAGTAGCAGCCAGGTGCTGCTAATCAGATGCAACTGATTCACTGATCATCAGTGGGTGTGGGCAGCTCTATAAAAACACAAGTTTTGGCTCTTTGCTTTTCTGAAGCATCCAGGTGTGTGTTAACACAAACCCACAATCTTTCTAGGAGCGAATTCACCCCAAAGTCAGACCCTGCCATGCTTAGAGAAAATCAAACCCAACAACCAAGAACTAGATCTTAAACTCTACAGGCCTCAGTCAGCATGATAAATGTTAAATTTCATGAGAGTACAATTATAAAAAGACTGAACAAGTATGGCTTGTTTGGAAGGGTTGCCAGAAAAAAGCCTCTCCTTTCTAAAAGGAACATGGCAGCACAGCTTGGAGTTGGAAAATTACATCTGAACAAACCACCAGACATCTGGAGCAATGTCCTTTGGACAGATGAGACCGACCTGGAGAAGTGTGGCCATAATGCACAAAGCCATGTTTACCAGCACAGTGGTGGAGCGGTCATGATTTAGGCTTGTTTTGTAGCCACAGGACCTGTGTACCTTGCAGTCATTGAGTCCAGCGTTATTATAATTAACTAAAACTAAACTAAAAACTAAGTGCGAAAAATACATTTTAGTTAATGAAATAAAAATTTAAACTAACAAAAATGATCTTTTGCGCTCATAAAACTAAAGAAAATAAGGCTTTGATGCCTCTGTTGATGAGTCTTTGGTGCTTCTGTTCTTTGAGACTTTGGATGTCTACATGACCGAAAGTCACAAAGTGTCATGTAATTTCTAACATGAACATCTTAAATCTTCCTCTGACACATATCATCCATATCATAACAATTAAGAAAACTAAAACTAACTAAATAATCCCTATTTAATCAAAGGTTGTGCGTGTGTGTGTGTGTGTGTGTAGGGGGGATTGTATTTTGTTACAGACACACAGTTTTAAATAAATATAAATTTGAGAGGTAAGAAATATGATAAAAATAAATAATCAAATAAAACTGTCTTTATGAATTTCCATATTTAGCATAAATAACTCTAAAGTTAAACACTGCATACAGTATGTGGTATGTACAATATGAATATATGTAATATGAAACTGTCTAGGGGTCACAGCGAGGAGTTGTATAGTTTGATTGCCACAGGTAGGAATTATTTCCTGTTGTGTTCTGTGGAGCATCTTTGTAGAATGAGTCTGCGGCTGAATGTGCTCCTGTGTCTGTCCAGCACATCACTGAGAGGGTGTGAAGGATTGTCCGATATTGTCCTTAACTTGGACAGCATCCTCTTCTCTGACGCCACTGCTAGAGTCCCGCTCCACACCCACAACGTTACTAGCCTTGTAGATCAGTTTGTTGAGTCTGTTGCTGTCTGCTACTCTCAGTCTGCTGCCCCAGCTCATGATAGCAAAGAGGATGGCACTGGCTACCACAGACTCAATACCAAAGCATTTTCGAGTCAAATGTGAGGCCATCTATCCAGCAGCTAAAGCTTGGCCAAACTTGAATCATACAACAGGACACTGAACCTGAGCACAGGAGCAAATCTACAACAGAATGACTGAATCAAGGTGTTGCAATGGCCCAGTCAAAGACTTCAAGCAGACTGAAATGCTAGGGTGGGACTTAAGAGCTGAATCCTGTGAAAACTTTTTTTTACATGACTGTATTTGCAAAAAATATTTAATATTTATGTTCCCAAGAAGGTGGTCACTTCAGAGGTGAGAGTCTTCTTCTCTGTTTATTGCTGGTTGAAAAAACACAGAGCGGTATATTATCATCACCAACTGGCAAATATTAACTCAAACTAATTAGTCTTGTGAATTATAACATTAATTTCGTGAGTTGTTTTGTAGAATAACTATAAGATTGGATTTTACTTTCATCTTTCTGAGGTTTTCAATCAGTTGCTTCTTTCAGCCTCATTTTTCTGATGGTGTAACAGAAGAGACTCTTTGGTTGAGTAATCACATTCTCCTAATGTATTGTTTAATCCAATGTGTCCAAATCTGAGTCTTGATATTATAATTTCCTCTCAGTTTCCTTCCTGAACATCAGATTTCACTTTTGATTTCTATAAGACCATTATCCTTTTCTGTCTTTCTCCCTTTGCTTTTGCCAGCTTTCCTTCACTTTCACCTCTATTACACTCTTGATTTCTGTCTGAAACTGACAGTTAGATCAATTCAAATGCTTTTTGTTGCTTTCTTTGTACCATTATCTGCAATTTCATTTCCTTTTATACCAAAACGTGCCATTACATAAAAATCTAGCTGTAAAGCAAAGACTGCAGCAGCACATGGGAGGCGTTTGTAGAAAGCTTTTCCGTTTCAGTTTTAATTTAATTTGGCATTTTAATAAGTAGTTTGGAGTATTTTGTTAGGTTATCTTCTCCCCCCTTTACATAATAAATAATAACAAAATATAATTTTAAGGATAACCCCAATTCTAAAAAGGTTGGAACACTGCATAAAATATAAATAAAATATAAATAAAAATACAATGCAACGATTTACAAATTTTATAAACCAGTAATTTATTCACAAAAGAAAATAGAAAACTTATCAAAAGTTAAATAGGAGACATCTTACTATTTCATGAAAAATATGAGCCAATCTTGAATTTGATGGCAGCAACATGTGTCAAAAAATACAACAGGGCCATGTTTACATCTGTGTAGCATCCCCTCCTCCTTCTTTTAACAACAGTCTGTAAATGTCTGGGAACTGAGGAGAGCAGCTGCTGGATCTTTGGGAGAGGAATTTTTGTCCAATTCTTACATCTGCTCAGTAGTCCTGGGTCTTCTTTGTCATATTTTGCATTTCATGATGGTCCAAATGTTTTCAATTGGGGAAAGGTCTGAACATCAGGCAGACTCTTCTACTATGAAGCCATGCTGTTATAATAGCTGCAGTATGTGATTTATCAATGTCTTGCTGAAATATGCAAGGTCTTCCGTGAAAAAGGCATAGTCTGGGAGAAATATTGTTCTAAAACCTGTATATACCTTTCAGTACTGATGGTGCCTTTCCAGATCTGCAAGTTGCCAGTGCCATAGGCACTAATGCGCCTCCATACCATCAGAGATGCAGGCATTTGAACTGATCGCTGACAACAAGCCAGATGGTCCCCCTCCTCTTTAGTCTAGAGGACACAGACCATAATGTGTGTGTGTGTGTGTGTGTGTGTGTGTGTGTGTGTGTGTGTGTGTGTGTGTTTTCTCTTTTAAACATTATAAAACAATGATTCCTTAATGTTTGTTTTGGGGGTAAATGTAGCACAGCAAGCATAGGTAGCTTTAGGTTTTGAAAGATTCATTTATTTTACTAGTAAGCACATACAAGCCAAACTTCTGTCATTGTATTTAAGTTACAAACATGTACCATGATTGTTTTCACTCACTAGAAATTAATTATTGATATCAAGAATTAAAATTGTGTTCATACGTTCATCATCTACTCCAATACCAATATTTGTTTTTATCAGTCATCAGTCTTTTAGTCATGTCATTCACAAGAATATAAATGTCAGCTTATTTTGTTTTTTGCTCAGATCACCTGGAGTGATGTAACTGCTTCTGGTGACAGTAGAGGACAGTGGGCTGGCTGTCAGCCAGTCTCAGGTGGAGCTGCTGCTCAGACTCTCCAGCACTCGCAGAGGGACAGGCACAGAAGGGTCATGAAGATAACCTGAAGGTAAGCCCCAGCTCTGAAAGGTGCTTTCTCTTTCTTTTAATCCTTTTAAGGAAAGAGTTGAAAGAATAAAATTCTGTGAACAAACGTAAAGTCACCATGTCATTATACAATGTCGGCTTGATATAAAACCTCTATATAGTTCAGTGGTAGAGTTCATATTACTGTATGCTTGTTTGCTCTGGGTCACAGTTTGGTGCCAAAGCTGGTACCTTTGGGGAGTCATGACAGACTTTTGGCTGATTTCTGTCCCACTGGACAAGACCAGTTTAACAAGTGTAGAGAAACTCAAGCGCACCATTGCCAAAACCAACCTGGCCTCCTCCTGTTGCAAGTTCTCCATCCCAGACTTCAAGGTGAGGATGTGCATCATCTGAATGAGAAAAGTAAATTATATTGTGTTATAGGGTGAGACTTGGAGGCGTCTCAGAATTGACAAACAAAAACAAAGCGCAAGAGCTGTGAGTGTGTGTTAGCTCTGTGTTTATAGCAGTACAGGAGAGTGATGGTGTTTGGTGTCTTTCTCTGATGGAGAGGTAAAGGCTCAGGTTGCTCTCTACAGTTTGAGGCAAAATTTCCATCCGACCCGTTTTACTCAACGTGACCAATGATCACCTTGCCTTTCAGAAAGTGCATCTCACTCGCTGTGGTTCAACTCCATTAAGAGTTCAGACATTAAACATCTTCAAATGTAGTGATTATGAATGCAGGGTCTTATGATCTGAATGGTCTGTGAAGTCAGAGGGACGAGACACAGGTCACAGTAACATTAACTGTGCTGTGTGTGCTGTGACCTCAGGTGGGGATACTGGACAGTCTGCTCAGCGTGTCAGATGATCTCTCCAAACTGGACACACTGACTGAAAGGTAAAAAAGCTGAATATGCTGCTCTTGATCTGTTCCTGTTCTCAGAGTCTGTCTGTCTCGGTAATCATTCAATGTTTGAATCTTAATGTGCTGCTTCATTAAGACCCACCCTCTGAGCTCATGTGCGGTCTGTGCCATGATTAATTGATGGTCAGGGGTGGCTATCGGTTAGTTTTCCCCTCCTGATTTTAAATTCATTGTTGGTACATCTGAGCTGACACAGAGTGAGTGTGGATTTTAAAGGAATAGTTCAACTCAGAATACAATGGCTATAAAATGGTAGGAATTAAGATACTGCACAAAGCTGACAGGAAATAACTGTAAATCCAACTAAGTTGAAAACAAAAATTAACTTAGAAAAATAAGAAAACAAACTGGGACAAAGCAGGATGAGAAAATGAAAAATAAGCAAAACTAGAAATCATATCAGAATACTTTATTAATCCCATTGGGGGAAATTGTATAAACTTGACATTATTACAGTAGATGATTTAGACTAGTTGTTCTAATTAAATATATCTAGCCTGCAATTTATTGCTAATAAAATGAGTATAGAGTTAAGTGCTAATTTGTGTATATATATGTAACTACAATATCAATATCTGGCATGCAGTTATAGGCATTTAAAATGTCATTCTTGTTACAATTCCTTACAGACAAAATAATTCAAATAATTAAATTTTAACTGAACTTTAGATATTTAGACTTTAGTGTATGTTGTTTCAGATATAATGATGGCAGCAACATGTCTTAAAAAACATTGGGGCAACAAAACCCTAGGAACGTAAGTGGTATTTAAAAGAAATAGTTACAGGCACATGTTCAGACTAATTACTTGGCAATAGCGCATTAATGTGATTGGGTATAAAAAGAGCACCGTAGAGAGGCAGAGTCTGTCAGATCTAAAGATGGGCAGAGGCTCAGCAATCTGCAAAAAACTGCTTCCAGAAATTGTGGAGAAATTTCAGGAAAAAAAATGTTCAACATAAAATTGCAAATAATTTGACTCCATCATTTACAGTACATAAGATTCCTAAGAATCTGGAAACCTCTCTAACTGATACAGCCTAAAACCAGTATTGGATGTTGGTGATCTTTGGGCCCTCAGGCGCACTGCATTGCAAACAGATGTGATTCTGTCAGGAAAATCTCTGCATGGGCTCAGGAACACTTCCAGAAATCACTGTCTGTGGACACAGTTCACCATGCCATCCACAAATGCAGGTTAAAGCTCTATCATGCAAAGAAGAAGCCATATGTGAACATGATCCAGAAAAGCTGCTGCTATTTTGGGCCAAAGCCCATTTAAAATTGACTGAGGCAAAGTTTAAAATTGTTCTGTGGTCAGACTAATTGAAATTTTAAAATTCTTTTTGTAACTCATGAATGTTGCACACTCCAGACTAAAGAGAAGAGGGACCATCCAACTTGTTATCAGTGCTCAGTTCAAAAGCCTGCATTTCTGGTATATGGGGTGCATTGGTACCTATGCTACTGGCAACTTGCACTATGGAACTATGAAAAGACACCATCAGTGCATATACAGATTTTAGAGTAGCATTTTCTCCCCTGCAGACCATGTCTTTTTGGTGTAAGGCCTTGCATATTTCAGCAAGACAATGCTAAACAACATGCTGCAGCTATTACAACTGCACGTCTTTGTAGTAGGAGTCCAGGTGCTGGACTCGCCTGCCTGAAGTCCAGAGCTTTCACCAACTGAAAACATTTGCTGCATCATGAAATACAAAATACATTAAAGAAGAACAAGGACTGTTGAGCAGCTGGAATCCTATATCAGACAAGAGTGGGACAACATTCCTCTCCCAAAGGTCCAGCAGCTGGTCTCCTCAGTTCAGACGTTTACAGACTGTTGTTAAAAGATGAAGAGATGCTACACTGAAAACATTGTTTTATGAGATTTGCAAGTCATTGCATTGTGTTTTTCTTTATATTTTACACAGCGTATTGATCTTTTTGTAATAGGTGTTGTACATTAATTTCTGAATCAGACCTCACCTGAGCAACTGGTGCACCTAGGAAGCAATTTCAGATGCTGCAAAAAAGGCAATAGTAGAAACAATAACAGAGCCAATTACATCACACTTGGAGCTTGAGACAGAAAAGAGTCTTGGGACAGAAATCTGTCTGGTGTCCCTTTAACACCAGACAGATTTCTTTTAGTTCAGTAGCTTAAATTTAATCCAATCTTTATTCAATCTGTCTTCAGTCTGAGGTCTTTCCACAATAACAGTCCTTTTTTAATGGTGAAGTAGCCTAATGAATAACCAGTAAACACTGTATAATAATGGTGTTTCTCCTGTCGCCTGCTCAGTGTGATCAAGAAAACATGTCAGTGCATGAGGGAAGTGATGGAGCAGTCCAGTGACAAAGTGCTGGAAAACACTTTAGCCAATGGAGGTGAGTCACACACAAACACACATGCTGAGAATGTTCATTACCTCGTAAGGAAACTACATAAGCTACAGACCACTTGCACATTGCAGTTGAGATTGAGAGCTACAGCAGAACTCCATAAAAAAGACTGATGCTTTTACTTTGTAGTAGACTAATGCATGCAGGCTATTGAAGAGAACAGCAGCAGACCAGGCTAACCAGCGTGTCTGATCACTCTCCCCCACCGTCAGACCACAGCAAGAATCAGAGGGCCATCCTGTCACCCCTGAAAGCTTACCTCAAGTCACTGAGGGGTATTTTGTCTGCTCTTTGAGATGGAGTGCTGTGACTTCTGCTCTAGTCTGAATAGTTTCCCACATTTTCAGAGCATCCTGTTGATTTTTTAAAAGGCACACCAAAGCCTGTGTGTGACGTATAAATTTGTCCCATTTGGTTTTTATTTGTGTTTACTTTCTCAGTGGACTTGATGACCTATGTGACCAAATTTCAATGGGACAAAGCAAAGTATCCCACAGCTCTGCCCCTCTCCAGCCTGGCAGACATCATCAACAAGGTAAAAGATTAGGAAAACTGGGGATAGTAATGTGTAACATATTACACATTAGTGTATATACTGAACTTGTGCCAAGTTAGTAGACACAAAAGAAAGTTTAGCTTCAGCACTGAAACAAACTGCTAATTACAGAATAGTTTTGTTACGCCCCCACACGGAGAGGTGGAGGTGCACCATTGCATTTATTCAAAATAAAGGATAATACATAAAATACAGTTAGCTCCTGCCAGAGCCATAAACAGAAGAGAAATAAGATAAAGAGAAGCAAAAATGGCTTCAGGGTCTCCAAGGCCAAAACAAACGGAATAATCCCATTCTTATTTAAAAGGAAAAGAAAACAATAAGCTATCAGTTGAAACAAAAATACAATGCCTAAACTCCCTAGCTGGCCACAAAACAGCAAAAAACTTTACATAAATAAAATGGCAGAGAACCCCTACCAAGCCTCCCATACATCCCCTACTGTACAAAACAACTTCAACATGGCAGGACAGAGCTAGACAGCTGAGTCAACTCTAGGACAGAAAAACCACAGCATCCACACATCTCGGGGCCCAGCGGCAAAAAGAACCAGGAGTGCTTGCTGCTGCAGCAGCTCTATATATGCAGTTCCACAAATGAGCAGGATGCTGTGTGTGAGATCTGAAACAAAGAGGGAGTGAGAGAGCAGCTCTCCTCTAAGATTAGGCCAAAAGGTCAGTAGACATAACAGGTTTAATATAGATGCTTCAAAAGTACATAATTAGGTTTAAGATTAGGCCCAAAACTATCCTTTTTGATAAAGCTTAAAATTAGGCCTGATAAGGCAACCCTGAGTCATCCCTCAGTTATATGGTGCCATAACTCAGGTTGCTGGGGAACTTCCCTCACCTCTCTCTCTCTTTTCATGCCACTGCTGCTTGCCATCAACTTTTGTCATCTCTCTTTTGTACTTTGTGTTTTGTTCTTGTCTCTCTATTCTCCTTTTTCTCTTTTCTTTCCCCTCACCTCCCAACCAGTCGAGGCTGCCCCTCTCTGAGCCTGTTTCTGCTGGAAGTCTCTTTAAAGAGAGCTCTTCCTTCCCACTGTCTCTAAGTGCTGCTCCTAGGAGATCCTCTGATTGTTGGGGTTTTCTCGCTAATATTTTAAGGTCTTTACCTTACAATGTAAAGTGCCTTGAGGTGACCGTAGTGAATTGGCACTGTATAAATAATAATAGCTATAATAGTAATAAAATGGAATTGAACTGAATTACGGTGGGCTTAATTAAATAAAGGATACTGCAATTAAAAATAATAAAGTTAAACTGTTATATTTTTCAGACCAACAAATTCTTATTTGTTAGCTTACCTTCACATGCTGTTTTATATAACTGGGCAGCAGAGACTAAAATAGCCAGATTTACCAAAGTAAAATTTTATAATACTTGCGCAGCTCAGTCAGTAAATAATCTCCATTATTTGACGTCACATTTATGATTTTGAAACATAAATACCAGAGATAAAATGCTCACATTCACTTATAAACTAACTACACAGCAGTCGCACCTCTAAATCCCAACCACTAACCTCCGCTTTTCGGGGTTGATTGTCCACAAATTCTGTTCTGTGCCGCTTGTTAGATGTCTTATCAGTAGTGCAAAATGCTAATTCATTTCTGGGGTTTAGGACTCATTTCTGTGATGCTCTATGTGGCCCACCTTCCCAAGGAAACAGACATATTTTGGAACTAACTGTAGGACTTTTTTCAGACGAGTTCACAATAAAAGTCACTACACTGCATTTTAGACTGTAAGGCAAAGACCCTACATTATTAGAGAGAAAACCCCACCAATCAGATGATCCCCTACGAGCAGACACTTGACGACTGTGGGAAGGAAGAACTCCCTTTTCACTGGAAGACACCTCCAGCAGAACCAGGCTCAGGGAGGGGAAGCCATCTGCCTTGACTGGTTGGGGGTGAGGGGACAAAGAGGTTATGATAACATTTGACCAGATTACATTACATTTTAAATAAAATAAAGATGAATATCACAGTGTCTCCCGTAGATTAGTGGTTTGCATATTCGCCTTACAAGCGGAAAGTCCCTGGTTTGATTCCAGGGTGTAAAACCTCTGCCAAATTACCTGTGTGGATAAATCCGCTGTGGCAACCCCTTGAAGAGAATAAAAAGGAGCAGCTGAAGGTACAAAGATGAATATCACAATCAAAATACTTTATTAATCACAGGAGGGGAACTGCCTTGTGTTACAGACACAATAGTATTGCAACTTTTTTCTCTGTGTATGCAAACTTCATGAACACAGAAGTGTTACTGCATGCAGTGCATGTATTACATAGTATTTGATGTACATATGGTGTTAAAGCTAAAAAACTAGAAAAGGGAGAAAAATACTCCTGAACTTAAAAATAAACATCTCTTCTACTGCAGCTCCTCTCACTAGTATAAGTAAATGAAGAGCCAAATAAAGAGCCATGTTGCATTCCCTGTGGAGTATTTTTTTTATACTAATCACCCAATCTGGAAAGACCTGTAACTGGTCGAAGTCTCAAGTCTTTTCTGAAGCCTGAAAACAGAGCTAAGAGCAGAGGCAGGAGTCTAGTTCCCTCTTAGATGGTTAAAACATGTTGAATCACCCAGCTTTAATACCTGCATGTGTTTCAGGAAGTTTTACAGGTGGAGGCAGAGTTAAAGTCCCGTGCTGCGGCGTACAACAGTGTGAAAGCAAGCTTGCAAAGCCTCGAGCACAAACTAGAGTGAGTAATGCCGGTTATAAAAAATTAATTATAAAAATGATAAATCCTTATATCCTGTAGATAAAAATATACTAAATTAGACTGTCTTTGCAGTGGGAATTTACAAACTTGCAGACTAAATGACATCGTGAGGAAAGAAGACCTGGTTGTCTCAGAGTACCTTACCACGCTGCTGGTAGTGGTGACCCGGTCAGTGACTCAACATGCTTGTGTGTTCCCGTGATCGTCTTTATGTCTAAATACGTTTTTGCTCTTGTTTTCTGGTCACAGAGAGAACTACTTGCAATGGGAGAGGACCTATGAATCCTTGTCAGAATTTGTGGTCCCGCGGTCGAGCAGGTGAGCTTTCACACTTGGCGTCGAGACAAGTCATTCCACTTGATCTAAGTAAAAGAGCACCAGTCGTCGCTTTCAGCATCCAAAAGGTCAGGCTAAGTAAGAGCAGGTGTTTCATTACCAGCAGAAAGTAAGAGTCTTTTGGCCTGGATTGGCTGCAGGGAAAGAAAATTCTTTGGGAGTATAAAATATTAAGAGTTTGAATATTTGAATGCATTCTGATATAAAAGAGAACATCTTACTTAAAAAAGGTGCAGAGAGCAGTGCAGCTTCCTATTTATTCTCACAGTGGAGCTGATTTTGCCCATAAAATCCTAGCTTTCTGCCAATGCATACTGATTGGTCTATTTAGGATTCATGGCAAGTTAAACCTGCAGGAATAAGTCTCAATGCAATTCAGAGACACTTGTTAACTTTCTCCTTCTTGTCTTTCCCCTTGTTGCTGCATTTCTTTTACATATATATCAGGAAGCTGTATGAGAACAGAGATGGGGGAGTGTTCTCAGTGACACTTTTCAAAAGAGCTGTGTGTGAATTCAAAGCCAAAGCCCAGGAGAGCAAGTAAGCAGGGCGGGGTGGCAGAAAACACCCAATCAGGCCAAATCTGTGTTGTCTGTGTGAATTACCAAAGTGTAGCCTCTGATCCACACAGGTTCATTGTGCGCGACTACAGCTTTGATCTGGAGGAGCAGAAGCAGCACGAGATGACGCAGCTTAGTTTTCACAAAAAGGACCAATATGTGAGTCAAACATTATGTATGCTCTCTGTGGATGTTTGTTTTATGTTGTAGTATATTATTAATGTGCCTCCCTCTTCCACAGGGAATCTTTGTGCGCTGGCTGAAGGTGAATTTCAGTGAAGTATTTGTTGCCTGGATTCACTTGAAAGCATTGCGGGTATTTGTGGAATCGGTCCTAAGGTCAGCCCCGATGAAGATGGTGACTATGTCTCATGAAAAGCACTCATGATTCATTTTTATGTGATGATATCTGCTTTCAGGTATGGATTACCTGTGAATTATCAGGCTCTTCTGCTGCAGACGGACAGGAAGCACTCGAAGAAACTCAGAGAAGCGCTCGCCTCACTGTTTGTGCATCTGGACCCCACTGCCAGCATAGCTGATGTAAGAAGCCACACTGAACGGTTATGTCATTATTATATTAACTTGGTCTAAAGCACAGAAGGAAAAGAGATGGACGTGCCACTGTCACGTCAGTCATTGGTTTATGAAGCACTGAAGCCCCAAGCTGAGCGTTTTGAGCCCTACTATCTTGTTTTTGAAGCTGGAAGAGACAATATTCGAATGAAAGGGTGGAGTACTAAATTACCAGCTAATGCTAGCTACCTTGGTTACAGTCTACAATGCCTATAAAAAGTATTCATGTATTAGTGTGTAAAACTCTGTTTTCACTTTAACATGAAAGAAGCTTTTTTTTCTTGGAAATTCTTGTCAAAAAGGCAAACTATATTGACCATGATTTCATTTATTAAAGCAATAAAAGAATGAAATATCCAAGGGAGATGAATACTTTTTATAGGCATTATAACACCAACTATCACAGACCTATAACAGAGTCTTGAGTTTCCTTCCCAATAGTTTCAAACCCCCACCCACGCCTTGACATGTGACACCAGAGTGGGGCAACATCTTATGGAGAAGTTACATCACAGCTCATGTGATCCCAATTGAACACTAGTGACAACAGTGTGGGTCAGTGACTTTCAGAACCACCTCCAAGGTGACAACAATACTTGGGTCTTTTCGAACTAAAAAAAAGCCTTGAGCCTGAGAGGTAAAATATCATCAAGAGCCTAAAAAAATGAAAGAACATAAAAAGTCCAGTGGTCTTCAACTACAGTGCTTATGACTGACTTGCAATTACTACTGTCAGGCTGAATCGGCTAAAAAAGCATGTATGACTTGTATGGGTTTTGCTGTGTCCAACATACTGAGCCATACAAAAAAACACCTTGGTCTGAACACACCATAATGATTGTGGATGAGCTTGACTTGGTGGCCTACCTGCAATGATAAATCATGGTGATGTATAGCTAGACACAATTAAAAACTTAGATTACCTGCAATGTTTTCAAAAATCAAATCTCAATTCATGTCATAGGAGCACAGTTATTTACTATTCAACTTAAACTTAACTTAAACTTTGTCTTAAATGGCCAAGTGTTTATACAATCCCAATTCCAAAAAGATTGGGATGCTACGTGAAATCATTTTACTATTTCATGAAAAATACTAGCTAATCTTGAATTTGATGGCAGCAACACATCTCAAAAAAGATGGGACAGGGCCATGTTTACCCCAGTGTAGCATCCCCTCATCTTTTAACAACAGTCTGTAAATGGGAGAGAAATGTTGTCCCATTCTTGTCTGATATAGGATTCCAATTGTTCAACAGTCCTTGTTCTTCCTTGTCATGTATTGAATTTCATGAGCCACCAAATCTTTTCAATTGGTGAAAGGTCTGGATTCCAGGCAGGTCCAACCAGCACCCGGACTCTTCTATTATGAAGCTGTGCTGTTGTTGTGATAGCTGCAGTATGTGGTTTAGCATTGACTGAAATATGGAAGGCCTTCCTTGAAAAATACAAATACAAATGTTGTTTGAAAACCTGTATATAGCTTTCAGTATTTGGTGCCTTTCCAGATCTGCAAGTTGCCAGTACCATAGGCACCAATGCACCCCCATACTATCAAAGTTGCAGTTGCAGAGCACTGATGAGGTGGATGGTTCCTCTCCTCTTTAGTCCGTAGAATGCAGTGTTCATCATTTGCAAAAAGAATTTCAAATTTCAATTAGTCTTACCACAGAACAATTTTCCACTTTGCCTCAGTCCATTTTAAATGAGCTTTGGCCCAAAATAGCAGCAGCTTTTCTGGATCATGTTCACATATGGCTTCTTCTTTGCATGATAGAGCTTTAACCTGCATTTGTGGATGGCATGGTGAACTGTGTCCACAGACAGTGATTTCTGGAAGTGTTCCTGAGCCCATGCAGAGATTTTCTTGACAGAATCACGTCTGTTTGCAATGCAGTGCCGCCTGAGGGCCCGAAGATCACCAGCATCCAGTATTGGTTTTCAGCTGTGTCCCTTGCTCACAGAGATGTTTCCAGATTCTCAGGAATCTTTTGATGATATTATTTAGTGTAGATGATGGAATCAAATTATTTACAATTTTATGTTGAGGAACTTTATTCTCTACCCATCTTTACTTCTGAGAGATTCTGCCGCAAGTACTCCTTTTATGTCCAGTCACATTACTGGCCTGTTGCCAATTAATTAGTTGCAATATGTTCCCTGAGCTGTTTCTTTTCCGTGCCATTTACTTTTCCAGCCTTTTGTTGCCCTTGTCCCAACTTTTTTGAGAAATGTTTGCTCCCATTGAATTCAATATAAGCTAGTATTTGCATGAAATAGTAAAATATCTCATTTTCAACACGTGATATGTTTTCTCTGTTCTTTTGTGGTTTTACAGTGGAACATTTGTAGTATACTGTAGCAGCTTTAGGAGCCAATTATTCCTTAGAGAGTTAGTTGGTGGAGAACAAAACAGAGCTAAAAGAGACTTACATTTATCAAATGGTCACAAACACAAGATAAGCTCATCTTATCTACTTAAGAGCTAGGCATATGTAAGGTGTGTAACGCTAAAGTACAATTTCAGATTAAGATTTCCGCTTCTAGGCACCCCTTCTAATTGTAAGAGTTTTTACTTTTGCAGATTTGTAACCTTAAGCAGTTTCTTCACTGTGTGGAGAGTTATTTTGACATTGATATAATTCAATTCAATTCAATTTTATTTATGTAGCGCCAAGTCACAACAAAAGTCGCCTCAAGGTGCTTCACACTGTAGGGTAAAGACACTACAGTGTTAAAGGGAAAACCCCAACAATCCGATGATCCCCTATGAGCAAGCACTTGGCGACGGTGGAAAGGAAAAACTCCCTTTTAACAGGAAGAAACCTCAGGGGGGAGCAGCCATCTGCCTTGACCGGTTGGGGGTGAGGGAACAGAGAAAACAGAAAGGAGAGCAGAGAGAAGCACAGGCTATGGGAGAGAGAAGAACAACACTGAATGACATGCAG
>VUQH01085491.1:0-28353 GCA_015106775.1 Etroplus canarensis
CCATACCTACCCAACACCTCCTCATCCCCTCTGTTCCCTTCACCTACATGCCCATTGAAGTCTGCTCCAATCACCACTCTCTCTCCCCTGGGAATACTCTCTACCACTTCATCCAACTTACTCCAGAATTCCTCTTTCTCTTCTAACTGGCATCCAACTTGTGGGGCATATGCACTAACAACATTCAGCATCACACCTTCAGTTTCCAGCTTCAAAGTCATCATTCTGTCTGACACCCTCTTCACCTCCAGAACACTCTTCACATACTCTTCCTTCAAGATGACCCCTACTCCATTTCTCTTCCTACCTACACCATAGTAGAACAGTTGTGTTATGAATCTGCATATTTGATTTGGCAAAGTTTTTATGCCGGATGCCCTTCCTGACGCAACCCTCCCCATTTACTTGGGCTTGGGACCGGCACTAGGAGTACACTGGCTTGTAGGCCGTTGTGGCTGGTTTGGTTGTTGTGACATCAACAATACATTTTTTTCTTTTTATTTTCCTAAACTCAGCCAAATGACTTCATTTTGACATCTGTAAGAGTATATCTTCAAACGTGTCTTTCTTTATACCTATGAACACCTTTTGAAACCTGTTAAACTAATTTGATCAGGACCTTCTAATCCATCCATCCATCCATCCATCCATACCCCCTGGACAGGTCGCAAGCCCATTGCATGGCTAACAGACAACTGGTCACAGTCACAGGCTCACTTAGTAGCACCAATGAATCTAACATGCATATCTTCAGACTGTGGGAGAAAGTCGGAATACCCACACAATCACAGGAAGACGGGAAGGAGGGGATGGCCCCACCTGACCAGTGGATTTGAATTGTCTTGCTGTGAGGTGATATTGCCAACCAGTACCCTTGTACTGCCCCTTTTAAAAGCTCAAGTCATGTATTAGCCCCCTTGGTAAATAAAATGCCTCAAAATTCTAACACCAACTCTGCTACATTTGTCTCTATTGTATGTAATCTAACCTGGGTTTACAAGTGTATATAACTTCTTTTTTGTTTGACAAGCCTGTCTTTATGTTTGTGTCCTCTGAGACTTTTTTGGAGTGACTTTGAAAGTCCTGTCACTTCACGATCATTTAACAGAGTTCCTTCTATGACAAGAACACTTGCCTTAAGTTCCCTTTTATATAGCTTCGTAAATTTTAAGTGCTGCTCTGAGTTCTGTGCTGTTCACTCGCTCTTCAGTATTCATATTTGAGCTGCAATATTCAAGCCCTGTTACCCATGGATTATGGCTCACCTGGGAGTAGTCCCTTGTTTTAATTACAGACTTTAACCTGGTGAATTTGATTTCATCTCCTCATTCCTCTCTCAGTACGCCCTGCAGCCCTGGGGGAAAAGCCTTGCTCTCTCTTCCACACGCATCCTTCACTCCACCTCCAACACTTAGAGAACAAAGGCATATATTATGCAAATACACCCCAGCCTCAACTCTGAATTACAGATGAGTGTTTCAGCACTGAAGGCTTTCTAAGCCGTCAGTTGAGACTGAAAAAATCCACAGTGTGAAAGTTGCACGGCGAAGTGGTAATTAGTTTTGGAAAATGCTGTGCAGTGTCGGATGAAGTCTTGTTTTCCCCCCAGCCCTTCAAGGATCGCTCTGAGTGGTTCTATGAGCATCTGCTGGCCAGCCAACCAGACTCTGACATGGTTCATCGTCCAGTCAATGAGAACGATGTCCTGCTCATCCACAGAGGTACAGACTTTCATCACCCTCACACACTTAAGCTGTTCATGTATAAAGAGAACATCAGACCAAGTCCAGTTACAGATGCCATTTACAGTCAGAGGTAATGATCCCTGGCTTGTGGACAGATGCACACAGAATGAGTTTGTGAAGGTGGATATGTGACAGATGTTGGTGTGAGCATTTATTGTTATTTTAGGACCACTATCTGCACATATTTTAGGCTGAAAAAATGCAAGAGCCTGTATTTATTTTTACTTTTTGTTTGTTTTGTTTGTAGGTACTTGTGAGACAATAATAGCCAACATAGTGTTACTTTGGCACCACCGCAGTGCCAACATTTTGCTGGGATGAACGAGTTGGGCATGCTGCTAAATTTTAATTAATAAACTTTCTGTAATTATTATTTTGGCAAAATATGTGGTTTTGGTCCCAATATCAAATGCTAATTTGGTTAAAAACATCTACATTTGTATTTGTGATAGTCAAATTTATGATCCATGAGAAGTCAAAAATCGTACTATAAAGTATTATGAGGTGTGTTAGTTACACAAATAACAAAGCACATGGTTAACTCTGCCTGCCAGGGGCCTAACAGAGAAACAAACCGGGGGAACGCACAGCAGTACACATGTTCAAAAAGCCATTAACCACTGGGAAGAGAAAACTTTCCTTAATGGGCTAAAATCTGTACCACTTTATGTAACATCATCTGTGTAAATATATCACACACCACCAAGGAGTCTCACAAGGTAGAGTAGGTCAGCCAATCAGAAACAGTTACAGAACACAATTGCACTATAAGGCCAGTAATAAAGATCATCAAATTGGCTTTTGATTCAAAGAATGTCTCAAAGACTTGTCCTACAGGACAATGAATGGGAAATGGCAAGAGCAAATTTGGTAAGAAATAACATTCAACTTCATAAATCTTGTGACTAAACATCTGTATGAAAAGTTTTGTTCTACAGAATACTAATTATATTTTCCTGTATCGCTGTCAGACTCTATATTTAGGAGTAGCTGTGAGATGGTTTCCAAGTCCACCAATGAGAAGCTCAAACAAGGTATTGCTGTTCGCTTCCATGGTGAGGAGGGCATGGTGAGTTGTCAGTATTTTGACTACTAACAGTATAAGCAGTGAGTTGTGTCGTGGTTTATGTTTAAGTTCTCTTGCTCTCTCTCTCTCTCTCTCTCTCTTCTTGTGTGTGTGTGTGTACATGTGGGTTTATGGGTATGTGTTTGTTTCAGGGCCAGGGTGTTGTTCGGGAGTGGTTTGACATTCTATCCAATGAGATCATCAACCCAGACTATGCTCTGTTCACTCAGTCAGCTGATGGTATGTAACATTTTTCCTTTGAGTGATAAGATTTAGTTCGTATATACTTAAAGCGATCCATACTGTGCCTTACAACATTTGACCAACAAAGTCCATTTAGTTGCCAAATGTGAACATTGGGTGTGGTTAAGCTAATTGTACTCCAGCGCACTTGAAAAGGTGGGCCTAGGTGCAGTTCATTTGGACTCGGGCAGGGTATGCATGTAGTCTGATTTCTATTATCTGTGATCCAGCATAGATCTCATATATTTTCCCATCAACAGCTGCCTCCATAAAAATCACTCTAAGTAATAATTAACAAATATGTTAAAGGATTATGTGTCACTATGTCCTCAATTAAGCCACAAAATGCATAAAATCATGATCTTGCGTAAAACAGAAAATCACGCTCACGCCCTGTAGAAGGAAAGTGTGCCCCTACGTATGACAATCAGAAGTTCAGCGTGTGGACTGAAGTTGTGCGTTTGTGTGTGATCTACAGGTACAACATTTCAGCCCAACAGCAACTCCTCTGTAAACCCAGACCATCTGAACTACTTCCGTTTTGCAGGACAGATTCTGGGTCTTGCTCTGTACCACCGGCAGCTGGTAAACATCTACTTCACCCGCTCTTTCTACAAACACATACTGGGTAAGAAATGTATGGTAATCTGCCTTTAAGCCATTAAATTTGGCTTGACAACGATTTGCATCAAACATTACCGAAGCACAATCTTGCTTTCTCTCGCTCTCTCTTGCTCTATATATATATATATATATATATATATATATATATATATATATATTTAATGGTTTTTCTTTATTTTCATGACTATTTACATTCTCATGCCCAGGCCTGGGTGAATGGGAAAGGTTGTGTATCTGGTGTAAAATCTTTGCCAAATCAAATATACAGATTCATATTGCAGTTTCCATACAAAACCAGTTGAAGCCCAGGTTAATAATGACCGCCTCTAGATTTTCTCTGGGAGTGATCACGATGAACAGGATTAGAAATGAGTCTATCTGAGGGACAGCTCAGGTTGAGAAGCTTGGAGATAAAGTCAGAGGCAAGGTTGAGATGGTTTGGACATGTCCAGAGGAGAGATAGTAGATATATTAAACAAAAAGTGGAGCTGCCAGGTGGGACGAAAAGAGGCAGACCACAGAGAAGGTTAATGGATGTAGTGAAGAAGAATATTCAGAGCCTTTGAGCAACAGAAGAGGATACAAGGGACAGGGTGAGATGAAGACAGATGATCTGCTATGGCGACCCCCAACAGGGGCTGCCGAAAGAAGAACTGTATATATAAACGCACACACACACACACACACACACACACACACATTCATTCAAATATGTGTGAGCAAAATAAACACTTTAATGCACATTAGAAGAAAGAATTCCCAATAAGTTTGTAAACCACTGTCAACTCAAGCAGACATTCATAATTCAGTGTATGCATTAACACAAGTGAAGAGATAAGCTAAAGTAGCCATGACACAGGTTCCTTGTGGAGCAATAAGAACTATATCAGTCACCTAGCTGCATTTCTCCTGACAGTCCCTGTAGCCCTGGATGGAAATGCCCTGCAGTGCACCCCCTCACATCTCCTCGGGCTCAAAATAGAGCCAGGGATATGTGGTATGCAAACAGAAATGACTGCAGGGCAAAACAGTGCTATTCTATGAAGCTCTGTGCTTTCAACCTAGCTGCTGGTGAAGCACTTCAGACCCAGGGCCCTTGCGAATATAAGTGCTTGAATATATTCACCTAATGATAATAATTATAATTATTCAAAGGAATCTAAACTGCACTTTTGTAGAAATTAGTTATTTAAAACTTGTGCATTCATGGCTTACACTTTTCATTTTGGAAGTAAGACAAAAAAACGCAAAGGTGCCGAAGTCATCTCAGGTGTAGTTCCAACTAACATATTAATCAGTGTTTGAGTGGGCTGGACCAGAACCGAACTGTTGTATAGGACAGTGTTCGCAGAGGAGAACATTCCACCTTTGTTTTACCATGTCAGTAAAGTAAATATATTGAGTCAAATGCATGTTTAAGTCAAAGATAACTAATTTAGTAATAAAACAATGATCTTTCTGTATAATTTTATATATTATGGACAGAAGTATTGAACCACCCACACATTACAACTACAGGAGCTTCTATGACATCCCATTCTAAATCTATTAGCATTAAAATGAAGTCAGTCCCACCTTTGAAGCTATAACAGCTTCCAATCTTCTGTGAAGACTATCTGTGAACTCAGACACTGATGCTGGATGAGCTGGCCTGGTTCGCAATCTCTTTTCAGTTGGGTTGAGGTCAGGGCTCCGTATGGGCCAGTCAAGTTCTTGAACGCCAAACTCATTCAACTTTATGGATCTTGCTTTGTGCACTGGGGTACAGTCATGCCTTTCAAAGGAGCCTTCCCCAAACTGTTCCCACAGAGTTCTAAGCATAGAATTATTCAAAATGTCTTGGTAAACTGAACACTTTAAGTTTGCCCTCCAGTGGAATTAAGGGGCCCAGGCCAACCCCAGAAACATAACCCCACAGCATTATCTGTCCCTAAACATTACAGTGGGCACTGTGGAGCCAGGCAGGTAACTTTCTCCAGGCATTTTCCAAAATCAGACTTGTCTATCAAACTGGCAGATACAGAAGAGGGATTCATCCCTCCACAGAACATGTTTCACTGCCCCAGGGTCCACTGATGGTGTGTTTTATACCTCTCCAACTGACACTTGGCATTGGACTTGGCAATGTAATGCATACATGCAGCTGTTCTGCCATGGTAATCCATATCATGGAGCTCTCAGTGTGAAGTTTTTGCGCTGATTTTATTGCCAGAAGGGATTTGGAACTCTACAGTCACTGAGTCAGCAGTCAGGTTGGTAAATTTTACACACTATGCGCCTCATCACTTGGTGACCCAACTCTGTAAAATTACGTGGTCTGCCACTTTCTTGCTGAGTTCCAATTTGCAGTAATATCACTTGAAGTTGGTCCTAGAATATCTAGAAGGGAAGAAATTTTACAAACTGACTAGTTGCAACAGTTGTATCCGATTACAAATTTACACTTGAATTAATTGAACTCTTAACAACGCATTCTTTCACAAATGTTTGTGAAGGCAGACTACATGGCTAGATTCTTGATTTTCTACACATATGGCTACAGGACTGAATGAAACACCTGAATTCCATGATTAAGAGTTGTAGCCCAATACTTTTGTCCATATAATGAGGAAACCCTTTGGGAAACAGAATAAATAATGATAGCAGTATTAATTATAGCAATGATTTTGGCTTAAGGCTATTTTCCAAAGAATAAATTGCCCTGTAAAAAAAAAAGTAGAATAATGTTTTGGTTACTTCTAGTGGACATTCACAGGAAAAATTAATGAAATATGCCCTCAGTAAACATTTAGCAGACACACTAATTAACAATGTTTTCTAATTACACTGATAAAAAAACATTCAAACAAAAAATTTTCTGTGTATGTGTAGTGTATAAATATTAGTAAAAGAAAGAAAGCAAGAGGAAAAAAAGGCTTATCCTTGTGGGATTTTTCTTTTAATGTAGCTCCAGAGATTATCAAGAATCTTAAAAGAAGGCCTTTCTTGTATCCTAATGAGAATACGTCCTTTTGAGGTGTCATTTGGGTTTTGTAATGAACTGGACTGAGTAATACCCTTTTCCTCTAATAGCTGAGGCTTTAAAAATGTAAGAATTGATGTTTAGGTTCAATAGAGCAGTGATGATTATCCAAAGACTTCTTTCAGGTTTTCACACCTGCTCAAAGCATAGCAGCTGATCACATCTGGAGCTTGTGTATGTCAAAGGAGCACTATTACATCTGTTGATTGCTGTTTAATAGCTAATTATGAGTTGTTTTATTTGTTTTGCTCCAGCATGACCTCCATTTGTAGCAGTCTAAGGTTCAGTATTCCACACCATAGTATTCATCTTCAGGTTTTTGGTCTTTTTGGATTTGGTCATCCGATCTGTTAATGCCATCTTTTAAAGCTGACATTAAATCCTTTCAAAATACTTTTGGTATTTATGATGGACTCGAATTTGTAGTGTTACAGAAAATCCTCAAATACATTACTCGTGTCAT
Source organism: Etroplus canarensis (assembly GCA_015106775.1). Taxonomy (NCBI): domain Eukaryota; kingdom Metazoa; phylum Chordata; class Actinopteri; order Cichliformes; family Cichlidae; genus Etroplus; species Etroplus canarensis. The sequence continues at coordinate 7,164 of VUQH01085491.1, forward strand.
CAAGTCCAGGTCATGACGTTTATCGTAAGGATGCAACTGACAGTGATTTCATTACTGACTAATTTGTTGATTGTTCATTAAGTCAGTGAATGGACATGTAAATTAAAGCCTAATGACAAATATACAGTCAAGTGAAAAAGAAAGGTTTTCACAGGACTCTATGCAGCCCCGTGAAAAACCAAGTACGGTCTTACTACTTCTAGTAGTAAATAGAGGTCAAGTGCTGTTAATCAAATGACCTTGATTAACTGATCGTCACCCAGTGTGACCATCTCTATAAAAGCAGAAGTTTTGGCAGTTTGCTAGTCTGAAGTATCTGGGTGTCTGTTAACACAATGTTGCAGTTTTCCTTGGAGTATCACCTAAAGTGCAATGCTCAGAGAAATTGCAATATACCAAAGAGTTACAACTCAGACTCTACTGGCCTTGGTTAGCATGTTCAATGTTAAAATTCATGACAGTACATCTGGAAAAAGACTGAACAAGTATAACTTATGTAGAAATGTTGCCAGGAGAAAGCCTCTTCTGTCTAAAAAGAACATGGCAGCACAGTTTAGGTTTGCCAAGCTACATCTGAACAAACCACAAGACTTCTTGAACAGTGTCCTTTGGGCAGGGGAGACCAGTCCAAAAGGACATAGTCTCACCATCATACATTGTAAGATATACAATTATTTCACTGAATTGTCATCAGCTTTTGTTTGCTAAAAGCTAATATGTCATATCACAAGGCAGTTTCAACTCTAAAGATAAAACTCCCTCATAATATTTTGGACAGAAGTGGAGATGGATAGTTATAATGCACAGCACCACATTTGATGAAACTCAAACACAGCATATAATCTGAAACACCTCATATCAGTTGTCAAACACGGTGGTGGATAGGTAATGATTTGGGCTTGTTTTGTAACTAAAGGAACTGGGCACCTAACAGTCATTGAGTTGACCATGAACTGCTCTGTATACTAAAGTATTCTGGAGTAAAATGTGAGTCCATCTGTCTGACAGCCAGAGCTTGGCCAAAATTAGATGACAGTATAATGTCTCATTGGTTAGCACTGTTGCCTATCAGAAAGAGTCCTGCGTTCAAATCCAGGTAGTGTCTTTTTGTGTGGAGTTTGCATGTTCTGCACGTATTGGTGCAGGTTTTCTCTGGGAGCTTTGGTTTCCCCTGTCATTAGAAAAACATGTTAGGTTAATCCTGCCTGTCAACTCAGGACACTCTAGCAAAAGAGATTCTTAATCTCAGACTTCACTTCCTGGTTAAATAAAGGAGAGAGAGATGGAGAGATGGATCAGTCAAGGTGTTGCAATGGCAATGGCACAGTCAAATTCCAGGCCTCAACCTGACTGTAATGCTGCAGAGGAATGGGAATAGAGTTGTGCATAAATGAATGCAGCAAATCTCAATGAATTGAAGCAACATTATAAAGAAGAGTGGGTCAAAATTCCTCAACAGTGATGTTAGAGACAGTCATACAGAAAATGATTACTTCAGTTTATTGCTGCTAAAGGTAGTTCTACGAGCTACTGAATCATGTGGTGTTGATAGTAAAAAACAGTAACAGTAAAGGTATTTTATACTGGAGACCAGTGAGGGTGCTGTTCAAGTACTCATATTTGAGAAGCTGAAATTTGGGAATGTTCAGTCATAAATTAATAGTTGCCAGTTTACTGAGGGTTAACTAATCATTGCAGCTCTACTTAACAGTGAATCCACTTTGCTGTGTAGCATTGTTTCTCCTCCTTCAAGGTTTTGCTGTAATTCTGAGAATAACTGTAATTTGCAGAGAACAGCTGAGTAAAGAATACAATTAAAAGTAGCATAACAAAGAATTAGTTTCATAGGAAAGTGTTCTAGACTATAGGTGCCTTAAGCTGAGCCAACACAGGAAGAGAAATCAAGCCTTGTGCCCATTTTCATGGATGAAATGATTTGTCAGTATATCAGCACAGATAATAATTTGAATGCATGTGATAGAGTGTCCAACCTCAGTGGATTCAATGAAAGCAAGTGATGAATTCAAAACCCCACAAAGGACAACAGATTTCTGCACTGAGGTCTGAACCAGCTTTATTCCCCTGAAGAGTTTCTGTCAGCCAGAGGAGAGAACAACTCATGCATGCAGCTGTCTGGTAATATATATTTGTACACACATCCGGACACAGAAAACAATAGTGATTTATTCTTTTCCATCATGAGATGTGTCTTGCTTTTCCCTTCTTCTCCTCCTCCCTGTCCTCCTATCCCCCCGCCTCTCCCGACACAGTTGTAGAGAGCAGAGCAATGATGCGTGTCTTAGTGAAACCTGGTGAATAGTAATGAACCGAGCCTGTGTGTCTATTTGAGGGAAAGCAAGAAGAAGACAGCGAGAGGGAAAGGAGGAGGAGGAGGGGTGGTGGGTTAGAATGTGAGCGAAAACAGGGCTTCTCTTGCGGCACTGATGCAGCACAAGCAGCAGTGAGAAGCACAGTGGTGACTGACAAGCGATACAGTTGCATTAATCCGTTACACTGTTTACATGATTGACTTCCCTCCGTGTCACACAGCAAATAAGCCATTCAAACCAAACCAGTGTGACGTCACTCACTCAAAACCTTTAGCAAACTGTAGCTTTTCTCTGGGTGTGTTTCATTATACAGTAGCTCATTCTCCTTATTCAAGCTCCCTCCTCACATCGACAGGGGGAGGAGGGTGTATTAGTTGAGGAAATAGATGGAGGGGGAGAAAGCTGTGATTGAATGTGGCTCAGAGAGGGGTAACAGCACCTGCTGTCTTCAGCTCAGATTCACCAGGCAAAACAGCAGTCTCCCTCTACTAGTGGTGAACTGTAAGGAGGACAAAGAAGGGAAAAAAAGAGACCTAAACAAAGCTTGAGAAACTCTAAAGACACCAGGCCATTCAGATCAGCGTTGGCTTGAAGCCTTTAAATTTTAAACCCAGACTGTTAGTACTGTATATGCAGAATGACTAAAACAAAGTTTGTGTCATCCTTGGGCGAAGACATAAGCATTGTGACAAAAATGTAATCTTCTGTATACAACCAACGAATAAATGACTGGAATATTCAGCAACTGGCTGCAAAGATCAACTAGAGTGCCAAGACTGAAAGGAAGGGAACAAACACAATAGACAGCCCCCCCCTACCTCAGCCCCTCTTTTATCCCTTTCCATCCAGGACCCATGGGCACTCTGCCAACTACGAATCTTAAGAACTCATTCAAAGAAAGCCAAAGAAAGGGACTTGTTTAAAATCAGGACCCATTCTCTCACAGTCTCTTGTTTTTCCCTTACATTTCCCACATGAAGAAAGATTTTGGATTGCCGTTTTCTCTGACACCGTATTTGAGGAGTGGTGGGAAGAGGGAGTAAGGGGGTGAGGGGTTCTAGAATTGCCATTCATGTAACGTTTCATCAGATTCATGTTTTGAGAGTATTGTGAGCGAGTGATCTCCCTCCTGAGCCCCTCTCTCCCTCTCTCTCTCTCCCTCTCCTCCTCCCAGTTTTCATTCTGCTTTTACTCCCTCTGTCTCCCCACTCTAGCTCCTGCTCACATAGTAACTCCTCCCCCCCACTACCCATTGTCTCTCCATACAGTATTAGGCTGAGGGGATGCCATACTTGGTCCAGCGAGGGACGCAGGAGAGGGTGAAGGAGGTAAGAGTCAGATTTATAGCATAGGAATGCATCCGGCACTATAAATGCAGGTCACCATCACTTTAAGAAGTGTGCTGGTCAGAATAGCTGTTTGTATTTCATCAAGACAGACAGTGAGGAAAGAAGCAGCTTCAGTAATGTTGTAGGGCTTTCATTTGTTATATGCAGTACTTCAATTTGTTTTGGTTGTCTTGTCTGTCAGTAAAATGCATTTAGGTGTGTTTTTGACAAATTGCATTTAAGTATAGGATAGCAAATGAGATGCCACTCAAGTCTCTTATAGTGTCTAGATGCTTATTTGTTGAATATTTGTCATGTGCTGTGTTGTTGCACCTTGTATTTTTAGAGCAAGTTTCCACACTGCTTATATAGCTTTGCCAAAGACCAGAGGAATCAATTTAAAAAAAAAAATGAAAACATAACCATAATCAAAAGCCTTTAGAAACATCTGGACACTCATGATTGCCTAAATTGGCTCCCAGCTGAGCAGGTCTATGTACGATGTTTGGGGATTAAAGCTAATCCTGCCTGTGGCTGAGATTCACCTTCTTGTCTGGACAGAGTCTGACACAGGGGCTTTACTAATTTATGCTGAGACATGCACGAGCACAGGCTCCCTGAAGCTCAGTGGCAATGGTCTTTTTTTGAACCTGGAAAAGGCTGATTGAGTAAACACTTTCTTCCAATAAGTTGCTAATGCTCTCGGTCAGAGGTCATGTGAATATCCAGCATATGTAAGGCCAATGAGATATTGATCTAAGTGTGTAAACAGTGTGATGTTTGGAAAGGCTGACAACCACAAGAAACCTCGCTGTGCTTGTGCTTCATTTTGTTATCTCTGCAGAATAAAGTTGAAGTGTCTTGTGCAGAAGTTAGAACAACTTAGGACTATATGACTACATAAAAAGCAAGGCTAATTGTAGAAAAGTTAAGAGACAAAATGTCAAACTATCCTATAAAGTATTTTATGCCCTTGCAATACTAGTACAACATAAGACAGGTGCATAAAAGGACAAGTAGAAATGGTTGACTCAGTACTGGACAGTTGCAGCCTAGTACAGGAAGCTTTGTGTGCTTGTTCAGAGGAAAAAAAAAAGGAGGCTGTCTGAATGGGGCTTTTGTTGTTTGAGTTGGAGACAGCAAAAGCACAAGAAACACTGACTGATAAATACCTGGCCTCTCTGTGCCTCAAATACCTCCGCGTTACACTTGATACAATGTCAACAAATGCCTCCTCTGTCCTCCATAGTGGCCCTTTTCCTCTCTGTCCACAAGATTTTTTCATGTTTTTATAAAGGCTACTGTTTTCTGAGCAGACATCTGGGTGAGCAGATTTGGCCTGCATAACTCGAGTGCTCAGTCTCCACTCACTGAGGGGTTGAAAATGGCCCAAAGCACTTCCAACAGTTAGTAGTGCTTACAATTGCTGTAAACAGTCTGATCTTTTAGTTTAGTTTCTAAATAAATTCAAGTTAGCATTTTTAGATTCAAAAGTTAAGGTTGTATGAATGAACATAAAATAAAATATAACACATATTTATAATACTTCCGTGCATTAATGAAGCTTATCTAAGATGAAAATGCATGAAAATGTTACTTATCTATATCTGTGAAAATCTCTGTCATTATCAAAAATTGCTAAGTTTTGTGCTCAGCACTGGGGTAGTGATCTCATTTGTGCTTAATGAAGTCAAGCAAGGCTTGCTAGAGAATATAGTTTATGTAATGTGTTTTGAATGCAGAAACAAAATCCTTTTGATTAACATGGCACCTTTTCTCTGTAGACACTGATTTAAAACAGCATTTTTAATCAAAGATTATTCTACAAACCCCCCTCTGGAACTGAATAGCTTGCAGAATATTGCTGAAAGATTCAAACATCAGCAAGGGGTCAATTTATTTGAGTCTGTGCTGTGAAAAATACAATTTCTACTGTCTAATGACTCACAAGACAGTTTCATTTTACTCCCCTGGGCCTCAGAAGAATACTTCCACTTTCTTTAGTTAATTATTCATGCGGATGTGAGTTTTAAATCCTGAATGCTGTCTTCAACCTACCCTTGTTTTTCCCATTCTTTTTGTTTTCAAGCCCCAAGCCTTAAATGCATGAGTTCTCTGAATGCATCTGAATCAGTGATTTTGTATTATCACTTTCCAATTCAAACCACACATGCGTCTTATGGCTTTCTATTCCTATGTGAGTTCTTTCTAACATGTCATGTAGGGTTTAAAGCCATTGGATACACAGTGGACTATCAACAGGGGAACTCTGAAAGATTTTTTAAAATTATAATTTTTTTAAGAGTAGCTATTATGATTTTCTTTTATTTGCAAATAACCCTACCCAAACCAGTTAGTGAATGATATACTGCAAACAAATTACACAAGCATGTGGGATGATTTATGTTACTTTGGATTTTGTGGCATTTTATTTCGACCAGCCATTTGTTGCCCCTGAAATCTTGTGTAATTACATCAACAAAGCTGTAGCCTGGAGCACCGAGATCATGAAGCTTTTTTGGATCAAACTTTTAGAGTTGAGGGGCAAATATAATCAGTTTGAGTTGGAGCTTATATAAGAAATTTTCCTAGAGATGTTTTTGGGAAATGACTGCCTAGATTTCATAAAAGCTGTGACTTAGCAGATGGTTAAGGAAATGAAACAAATCTTTCATTGCTGCTGCCAGCCTTTCTAAAACATCCACAAAGAGCTAAGAGCTTTGTTTTCTAGTGGGAGGTTTATTGTGGTAGTCACGACTCTTTGCATACAGAGATGTGTTTAATTGAGTGATGTGGGATATTCTATGCCAAATATGTAAGTTGGTCTTTTTAAGTCTATTCTGTTCATTACTCCTTAGTCCAGAGACTCTTTCCTAATTCTTATTGAGACACTACAAAAAGGGGAGATGCCAGAAAAAACAGGGCACTCCTTAGCTGTTTCCTCATGGACAGGTACTGAATATACGCTATATGGACAAAAGTATTGGAACATCAACAAATTACATCTACGGAAGCTTTCATGACATCCCAATCTAAATCTATAGGCATTAATATGGAGTTGTAACTACTGTATAACAGCTTCCACTCTTCTGAGACTTTCCACAGGATTTTGAAGTGTGTCTGTGGGATTTTTTGCCCATTCAGCCAGAAGAGCATTTGTGTGGTCAGACACACAGAGAGGGCCTGGCTCGCAACCTCCATGCTAGTTAATCCCAAAGGTGTTGGATCCGGTTGAGGTCAGGGCTCTATGTGGGCCAGTGAAGTTCTTCGATTAAAAAACTCATCAAACTATGCCTTTATGGATCTTGCTTTGTGCACTGGGGCACAGTCAACTGGAAATGTTGTCCAAAATAGCTTGGTTAGCTGAAGCATTAAAAGGTCAACTCTAGAAAAACAAGACCATAGCATTATCCCTCTTCCACAGCACAATTCCATCAGGCAGGTAATGTTCTCCTGGCATTTGCCAAACCCTGACTCATCCATCAGACTTCGAAAAAAAAAGAGGCATGATTTGTCACTCCTCAGAACACATTTCTACTGCTCCAGAGTTCAGAGGCAGTATGTTTTACACTACTTCATCTGACACTTGGCATTGTGCTTGGTGATGTAAAGCTTGCAAGCAGCTGCTTTGCCATGGACAGCCATGCCATGAAGCTCCTGGCACACAGCTCCCTTTTTTGTGCTGTCGTTAATGTCAGAGGAGGTTTGGACCGCTGCAGCAGATGATTTGTGACCTTTACACACTATACCCTTCCACTTTGCAGCTGAGTTCAGGCGGTTCATAAATGCTTCCACTTGTCAATAATACTGCTTACAGTTTGTCATGAAATATCTAGAAGGGAAGAAATTTCACAAAGTGACTTGTTGCAACAGCGGCATCCTATTACAATACCACACTGGAATTGAGTTAGCTCTAAAAAATATTTGTAAAGGCAGACTTCATGGTTAGATGCATATGTGGTACTAGGACTGAATGAAACACCTGAATTCAACGATTAAAAAAAGATGTGGCCCAATACTTTTGTCCATATAGCATAAGTGTACATTGATTAGTCAAGACTAAGTGCATTAATGAATATAGCACCAGGAATTGGCATCTAAAAAAATACACACAGTGGAAGAAATAAAAGTAAGTACAGGGATATGCTTTAGTTTTCCTCCTGGTGGTATGAATGCACACAAAAAAGCCCTTAAAGGCAGGTACTTCCCAGGGCAGATCTTCAGTGGGTAGTTACCCTTAGGGAACCCCCAGAGCACTTTAGTCCAAAAGTGCCTTTTGCCTCCAGCTCTTCCAACCAAGAAGTCTTACAGACCTTTCTTTTGAGTTCAGATTATGTCAGTTTAAAAAGAAGCAATGTTTTCCGTAATTTCATTTTTTCCCCTTTATTTTGTAGTGACCAAAAATATTGGCAATCACTAATCAATAAATAAAATGACTTGGATTATATTTTAAACATAAATGTATTGGTCCTGTATACTGTGTAATATCTACCACAACTGAAAAATTGCTTGATGCAAATATTGACATTTGCAAAATCCTGATTATTTTAGTGCTTTTGGCTTGATTTAGAGCTAGAGCCAATTGTTTTAATATAATCACATTCTTAAAAATTTCAAATAGAGGAGCTGACACTGGCCAACTCAAAACTGTAATGTTATGGGTGGATGGTTTGCACTACAGCTAACTAAGTAATCACAAAACATTTAGAAAGTTTTTCATGTATGGGTTGTCATAGTTTGTCTGCTGTTCATGTTAAGTACATTTTTTCAAAAGGATTCAAAAGCATTTAGCCTTCTGACTCCAGTAATGTTGAATATCTCTTTGAAATTGGACATATCCATAATTGGTGGTCTTGAATCTTCTTTGAAAAGCAAGTCTAAGACTTTTTGTATCTACTTTTTATTTTATCTTTTTTGCTTTGATATTTAAAACCACAACATTAAAATACCTTTTAAGACTGAACATTGCCAAAACAATATTTCACCTATTTTAACATAATGTTAGATTGTTTGCTCTGATTCAGTCACAACAGTTATTGGACAAGTACAACTCTGGGGATTGGTTTTATTTTTCTAATGATAACGGCAAATATGTTCACTTCTGCTCAGCATAGTATGTTGATTTAAAAATGGTGCAAGTTCATAACAGTAAACAACAGCTTTGGAGGTGACTATGTCAGTTTAAGTGAAACTTAAAATGTCACTGCAATTCGATGTAAACACTTGCTCTACTGTCATTTCATGTTTGCAGTCACACATCAGCATGATAGTTGTTATCAAGTTACATATGTTTGAGTTATTTTGTCTGATTTGCTAAGACAAATAAAACAAGCTTCATCTCTGGATACCTCTTACACTTTATGGACAAAAGTATTGGGGCTTTTATGACATTCCAATATTAATATGGAATTGGTCCTCCTTTGCATCTACAACAGCTTCTACTGTAATGGAAAGAATTTTGACAAGATTTTGGAATGCATTTGAGAGACTTTTTGCCTATTCATCCAGAAGAGAATTTGTGAGGTTGAGAGGGCCTGGATTGTGATCTCCATTCTCGTTCATCCCAACGACAGTCAATGGGGTTGAGATCAGGGCTCTGTATGGGCCAATCAAGATTTTCAACACTAAACTCATCTACAATGCCAATTAAAAGTATTCACCCTCCTCGGATGTTTCACCCTTTTATTTCTTTAAAAAAAATGAAGTCATGGTCAACATAATTTTGGTTTTTTGACAAAAAAATTGTTTAAAAAAAAAAAAGCAGCTATTTCATGTCTAAGTAATAAACAGCGTTATAAACTGTCAATTAATTAAAAATATATAAAGGTAAAAGAAATATTCACCCCCTTTAGATCAGTATTTAGTAGATGATAATTTGGCTGCTATCACAGTACTGAGTCTGTGTGGATATGTCTCAATCAGGCTGGCACACCTGGACACTGCAATTTTTCCCCATTCTTTGCAAAACAGCTCAAACTCTGTCAGGTTGCTCGGGGGCATGAACATCTCTTTTCAATTCCAGCTACAAATTCTCAATTAAGATTGAGATCTGGGCTTTGACTTGGCCAATCCAGAATATTCACCTTGTTGTCTCTGAACCATTTTGGCGTAGGTTTTGCTGTATGCTTGGGGATATTGTCTTGTTGGAAAATAAGCTTCTCCCCAAGCCGTAGTTCTTGTGCAGACTGTCAGATTCAGATTGTCCTCCAGGATTTTGCAAAATTTTTCATTCATGTTCCCTTCTATCTTTACAAGCCTTCCAGGGCCTGCTGCTGAGAAGCATCCCCAGAGCATGATACTGCCAACACCATGCTTCATGGTGGCGATAGCGTGTTTGCGGTGATGTACAGTGTTTGGTGTTCACCAAACATAACATCTAGTCTGATGACTAAAAAGCTTCATTTCTTTCTCATCAGACCAAAGAACCTTCTTCCAATCAACCTTTGAGTCTCCCACATGCCTTTAGGTGAATTCCAGGAGCGATTTTATATGAGCTTTTTTCAACAGTGGCTTTCTTTGTCACTCTCCCATACAGCTTCGATTGGTGAAGAACCTGGGCAACAGTTGTTGTATGTACAGTCTCTCCCATCTGAGCCACTGAAGCTTTTAACTCCTTCAGAGTGGTCGTAGGTGTCTTGGTGGCCTCCTTCACCAGTCTTCTTGCTCAGTCACTCAGTTTGTGAGGACAGCCTGATACAAACCTCCGTGGTTAGAGGGACTTGTGTCCCCACCTGGAATTGAACAGGGACCTTTCGCTTGTAAGGTGACTGTGTACTGTAAACCACTACATTACAGGGACACTAAATGCTTCTAATTTGCAATAATACCACTTACAGTTGATTGTGGAATATCTTGGAGGGAATTAAATTTTACAAATTGATTTGTGGCAGTGGTGGTATATTATTACAGCACACACTCAAATTCAGTGAACTCTTTAGAACACCGCATTCTTTTACAAATGCTCATAAAGACAAACTCCATGTCTAGGTGCTTGATTTTATACGCCAGCGGCAATGGGACAAAATGAAACATCTGAATTTAATGATTAAGAGGTGTGGCCTAGTACTTTTGTACATACAGTGTACTTTAGTTCATTTCAGATCTTTATTGCAATTCCATACTGAAAACTGGGTCTCCACATTACAGCTAAATAGATAGGTAGGTAAGTGATGATTACAAAGAGAACAATGCAATTTCTGAATATATAAATGCCCTAAATATATACAACATATGCATGTACAGAAGGAGAAGAAGAGTTCACAACTTAGTTCCTGCAAGGTTACTGTTTAGTATTGATTGCACCTGGAATAAATGAGTGAATTATATTAATTTACAGTGATTTCCTTTATTACTCTGAAGGTTTAAATCTGCAGCCGTTTATAGTGTGCCCCCAAAGGCGAGACAAAAAACTTTGCCCAAAGAGACTAATCCTGTCTGAGAGCACAATTTGAGGTTGAGCTTCTGGCCAGCTTTAGATCTGGTACAGCTAAACCAGAAGTTTCAGGGTTTTAATACATAGTTGCATGCTAAACTAAACATGACTGTCATGTCCAAATCAGCACAAGTTCACTGCACCTAAACATTATAATTTTTTGGTGTGGAACAGAAATGTCTAACTGCTTACCAAAATGCACTGGGGCAAGGGAATTATCATTGTTATAATACTTTCATCTATATTGCTGTGCTGTTACTGGTATTTGTATTATACTCCACAATGTTTCCAATAGTTTTATAGTATTTTCACATCAGTGTACCCCAGCAATATGGAAATACAATATGGGAAACATGAGTTAATCAGTAAAGTGAACTCCATTATTGAGATTTTCACCCTTGAGGATGATCTCATGACTTGATGCAACAGTGATAAAGAATTTATTTCCACGAGTAAATCGCATTACGTGAGGTTAATGCAAAAGGTTTTCTCAGAGGGAAAAGCTTATTTCAAGGCTGCAGAATTACAAAGATGAAAAAATATGAATTATTATTTACAGTCAAACAGGTGAGAACTGGTCTGAACATACAAATATGATACACTAATTTTAGTTTATATTTCTAGGGAACGGACCTTACAGACACTGGACTTTTGGGAGTGCAACAACAGTTATATTTATCAGATAACAGTAACCCAGTGAAAGATACTAAAAATTATGTCTAGGATATGTGAGGCAATTCATGTATATGCTACAAAATCTTGAAAGTGAGGAAAAATAAATGAAATGTTACAATTTATTAAAACGATTTAAGCTGTTTGAAGATGACAGCGATCCCAAATGCAACCTCAGGTTGGAGCAGATTGGAAGACACATTAATTAGCTGTTGTAACATCTAAAGGGGGTTAAAGGTTGCTGACTCTGACTTTATATCAGTGTTTTTCAAACTTTTTCTGATGCACTCAGCTTCAGAAGCTGGAAAAAGTCCATGTAGAATGCTTTAACATTTTTTAATTAATAACAATGAAAAAAATATTCAAGCTGCCTTCTATTGGTGTTAAAGAAAAGCGAACACCCAGCTTTCCAGATAATCACCTGAACAAGTGATTCCCCCCCCTTTTGTTCCTCATCTGTTCACAGGTGTTGGAAAGGAAGTACTCACCACTTCTGCAGGGGGAATGCATCACTTCTGTCAAAATGCTGCATTTGCTGCAGCAGCATACACCAGAAACAGCACAGTGTCAACAACAACCGAAGCTGGGGTCACACCTGGAGGTCAGAGGTACAGTTATTTCACTGGTAATGGCTTGGATGCATGTTTAAAAAACAAACAACTGTGAAGATTTCCCATGAAAGAAATTGAATACCACAACAATAAGGCACTTGCACTTCCTTCTATGGCAATTTAAAGCTCAACTGTGAATGCCTTTTTATTAAAAGTGAATATTTTTGAAATGAATCAAGATAATTTTAAATTTGGAGTAGCTCTAAACTTGAATATTGTAACATTAAACTCAACTTGCTTGATTTCACCTGAACAGTCTGAATTGCTTTTCCAAGTTTCTACAGTTTAATAAAAGGCCTTAAGTTTAATTCAGACTTAAACTACCCGAAGGTACTGTTTGCCAGTGATAGCCTATGTAAAGCTGGCTTACTTGCTGTCAGTCAAGTCCTGCGTTGCAGCTGTTCTCAATCCAGTTTGATTCTCAGAGCACACGCAGAGGGTTTTATTCGCAGCTCCACCGAGCGCATCTGACTTCAGCCCGCAGTGTTGTTTTCTTATACTCCGCTTGGTCCTTGTAACATGCCACTTGTGGAGGATCCTACTCATCTCTCTAAATCTCGACTAAAGTCAGATTTAGTTGCTCATAACGTCGCGCTGCCACCTGCAGGGAGCAAAAAGCAGGTGTTTGTGGAGCTGCACTTGAAACACATAGACCAGAAAAATGCAGCAGACTTCTCCAGTGATGAGGAGAATCAAGTACAAGATGTGGCAGTGAGTTCATTTTTTTTTTTTTTTTGGTGGTGTTTGGCCTTCAGTGTCTTGTGTGATGGACTTCTGCAGAGCAAATTTAATGAGTGACAACTTGTTTTGTTTGTGATAATTTCATATAGAAATTGCTGATAATGATAATTTGGTTGAATTCATTCAAACTGAAGCTGTAGTGTATATACAGAAGTTTATAGACTTATTGTTTTATTATTTTATCTTATTTTTATTTATAACTGCACAATCACACTGCATTTGCTGCTCTGCTGTTCAACTGTTCATTGTAAATCAGTCAGTAAATGTACATCTGTATATACAGAGTTTTATAGTTCCATTGCTTTATTATTTTATCTTTTTACTTATAACTGCACAATCACACTGCATCTGCTGTTTTACTGTTCATTGCAAATTAGTTAGTACATGTACATCTGTATATACAGAGTTTAGGTTTATTGCTTTATTATTTTATCTTATTTTTACTCTAGTTTTATTTATCTATTTTGTTCTCTTCCTCTATGTTACATGTTGCACCATTGCACTGAAGTAAATTCCTAGTTTGTGGAGCTTTTCACTGACAATGGCAATAAAAATCATTCTGATTCTGAAGGTCCGCAGCTGAGGAGGAGAGATTTGGGCCATTGCTTCCCAACAGTCCTCTTGATGTAGCACACTTGAGGACCTTACACTTAAGCCACCAGCTGTATAGTTAGTATAGGTTTACAGGACATACTTTTCTAATGGCGCTATCATTACAGTCGTGTGCACACCTGTCACACTCACTTGCCCCATGAAGAGGAACTCTAGCACTTGTCTGAAAGAAAGTAGAGGACTCTCTTCAGGGGCTGCTTCTAGTAATTCTGAGCATCTGCCCAGAAACAAAACTAAACATATTGTGGTATCAAGTCAGGGCAGCATTTTGTGTTAAGAAATTGTTGCAATATTTGACTTAATACTGATACTTTGAAGTGAGTTGCTATATAAACAGGCAGTTATTTGTCACTTAAGTTTTTGGGCTGTGCAGACTGGATCAGCAATGATTTTAGCTGAACTGCTGATTTCTCTCTTTCATGTGTGTTGTGTCCCAGAGACCAGAACAGTGCAGACTGATGGACTACGTTTGGTCTTTTGTGTGATACACGTCTACATTTGCATATGAGTACAGATGGATTAATGCAGAGTATTGATCTAATACCACAGCTGTCTTTTTTCTCAAATGTCAAATCTGTGGACACAAGCAATTTTGAAACTCTGTAATATAACTGAATTCATTTTTATGACACTGAAGAAACTGTATTCATTAAGGATTAGACAGATCAGATCAGAATGGGCACTGATTTGATCTAGCTTATTAAATTGGTACATCCACATATCCATTACTTATCATTGGATTGGGCTCTGATATTAAGCATTGTTTTTGTAACCTTCTTTTTCCCCATTTGTTGATTTGGTATACCTAAACACAAAAAGAGTATTTACAACATGTTTAGAAGAATACTAAACAGTAAGCTGAAGCCTCGAGCTGTTTTTATCTCTATCTTCCATGCTTGGAATCTTCTAGCATTTAAGTTGCAGCTTTTTATCACATCTTAAGCAGCATTCAGTAAATCCAGCAAAACTTGTCTTGTTAGGACAAGGAGAAGAATCCAGAAGATGCAGAAATGCCTGTTCCTAGTAGTTTGACCGATGATGACCTCAAGGCTGCCCTGCTCAAACACGGGGTTAAAGCTGGGCCAATTGTTGGTGAGCCTTATTAAAATGATTTCTGTCATCCTCAAACTTAGATCTAACATTCACTGTGTTAATTTAGGTCTGTTTGTGCTTTAAGAACAAATTGTTCTTGTGTTGCTTGACTATGCCAGCCTCCACTAGGGCCCTGTATGAAAAGAAGCTCCAGAAACTGCTGCAGTCTGACAGCCGTGAGCAACTGAATGAAGCAGAGAAAACTGTATTGTACTCTGACTCTGAAGAGGATGAAGAATTAGGTATGAGGAAAAATACTTATTTGTGTTAAGTATCAGATGCAGTATTAGAGAATCACAGCTTTGTGTTACTTTCTGTTGTGCAGGTTCAAAAAAAAAAACAGTTGAGCAGTCAGGCAAGACTCTACAAGAGAGCACCCAGGTGAAGAAAATATTCAATTCTTGAGAAGTTAATTTACTATGAAATAAGTGCATTTAGTGTCTATTGTCTTCTGCTGGCTATCATACTGGTCGTCACTTTTATCTCAAGCCCAGTGGAAAGAAAATTTCCCTCTAGTGCCACCTAATGGTTACAGATTACAATTTTCATACTGTATACAGAGTTTGGCACAAAGGCTTAATCGTTAAGTATGATTTCTTTTTTTAAACTTTCACAGGCAGAGTTGCATTTTCAGAATCGTGATTTTTACCCACAGTGTTTTTTACTGTCATCAAGGCTGGTAAATACTGCAGATATTTACATCATTTGAACAACATTCTGCCAAAGTGAATTGTTAGGTGACATGCAAGTTTTCCTTTTTCATTGGATTGGCCTCTTTTAGCGTGCTTGTTCTCCTAGAAACACAGAACCTAGTCCCAAGAAGAATTCGTGGAATGTGTTAAAGTCTTCAGAGCAGAGTCAGTCTCACTGCTCACAGATTATTAAAGCATCCTCTACAGATCAACACACAGGATTAGGATCAAGGGTAGGCTGGTCTTATTTGACTTATTCTGGATTTGAAATTCTGTCTTCTTGCTTAGACTGCCTAACTTTTGCTTTATGTCCCTCGCAAATCACCAGTTTAGTGGTTTTTATTTTGCAGTATCAGACATTCATATTTCACTGATGTATAGTTTCAGAGATGCACTGTGCTTTTAGAGCTTTTAAAATAATGCTAAAACTTACAGGTGCTACCTGGATCAAAGTCGGTTATGTTCAATGATGGCTCATCATTGGCCTCTCAGGCCTTCAGCATCACTCAAATGGTTGAGGAGGAAAGTTATTCCAACATTCATGGTCTTTTAAAAATACTTTAATACATAATATTGCTGGAGTGGTCACTCAATGTACATTCTCTCTATAAACAGATGGAAAATCGGAGCTTGCGCTCTTCGAGTACAGACACTGACAGAGAGTCCAATGGCAAGAATGTGCAGGATCATCGGTCACAGTCCAACAGGGTCAGTAGAGCTTATGGTGTTCAGTCACACTTCACACACAATTGTTGGTGTTGGCTTAAGTGTTGGAAAGGTTTTCCTTCATGAATGGAGAGTGGTGGTATATACACTCACAGGCACTTCATTAGGAATACCTGTTTAACTGCTCCTTATTCCAAATATCTAACCAGTTAATCACATGGTAGCAACTCAGTGCATGTAGACATGGTCAAGATGATGTGCTGCAATCCAACCTGAGCATCATAATGTGGAAGAAAAGGGATTTTAAGTGACCTGGCATAGCTGTTGGTGCTACACAGGCTAGTCTGAGTATTTAAGAAACTACTGATTTTCTAGGATTTTCCTGCACAACCATCTCTAGTAGTTAGAGAATGATCCAAAAAAGAGAGAATATTCAATTCTCTGCTGTTCTACAGGTGAAAATGCTTTGTAGATGCCAGATGTTGGCGGAGAATGGCCATACTGCTTTGAACTGATAGGAAGGCACCATTAACTCAAATAACCCCTCAGCCCAACCAAGATGTGCAGAAGAGCATCTCTGAATGCGGAACATGTTGAACCTTAAATCAGAGGGGCTACAGCAGCTGAAGATAACACCGGGTGCCACTCCTGTTAGCTAAGAACAGGAAATTGAGGCTACAATTCACACAAGTTTACCAAATTTGATGATGGAACATTGGAAAAACATTGCCTGGTCTGAGTCTCAATTTCTGCTGCAGCATTTGGATAGTTGGGTCAAAATTTTGTATGAATGACATGAAAGCATCCATCCTGCCTTGTATCAGCAGTTTAGACTGCTAGTGTAATGGTCTGGGGGATATTTTCTTAGAACACTTTGAGCTTCTTAGTACCAACTGAACAAATTTTAAACAACATAGCCTGAGTATTGTTGCTGACCATGTCCATCCCTATATGACCACAGTGTACCCATCTACTGATAACTGACACGTTATCCTGCTGGAAGCAAAGCTCAAATCATCTCAAAATATTTTCTTGAACATAACAATGAGTTCACTGTACTCAAATGGCATCCAGTCACCAGATTTCAATCTAACAGACCACCTTTTGAGATGTGATAGAACGGGAGATTTGTTTCATGGATTTGTAGCTCACAAATCAGCAACTGCCTGATGCTCATGTCAAGAGCCAACTTGATATGAGCAAGGTACTGTATACCTAGTGAAGTGGCCAGTGAGTGTATACCTCCTTACTGGCTTTAATTTTTTTTGTTTTTTTTTTGTTTTAATCCATATCACTTGATGGGGAGCATGTGCACTGGCCACAAAATCACGTTTGGTGCTGTTATTCTAGTTTTGTATTTTCTAATTAGTTTTTATTTCATTTGGAGTTCGTTTGCAATTCAGTTTAGTTTCAGTTAGTTTCCAGAGTGGGTTTGCTCATTTCAGTTTAGTTTTTATTCTTTTGAAAATGTTTAGTTTTTATTAGTTTGAGTGTTAATTTTTGTAATTATTATATGGATGGTATTTGTCAGGGGAAAACTTATGATGTTTAGATCAGAAATTACAATGCAAACACAACACTTTGTGAAGGCAGATGAGTCACATTCATGTAGACATCCTGAGTCTCAATAAACAGAGGCATCAAAGCCTCATCAGACAGGCTGACTGACCGAATTTAACCCAACTGACAAAGACTAAAACTAAGGACATTTCCCGTGTATTTTTATTTTAGTTTTTAGTTTCCTAAGCTCACAATGTAATTTTAGTTAGTTTAGAGTTTTCTCAAAAGTCTAGTTTTTATATTTATTTCAGTTAACTATAATAACCTTGGGTGTAACTCCTTTCATATGTTACTGTATATACTTCAAATTAGAAAATTCAACACACTAGCCTGAACAATTGCTCTAGTATGATTTTTGGTATTTGCCAGACATTTGTCTTCAGGCGATAAAGAATACACGCAGTCAAATCATACTGTTCACAAGCAATTCTCATTCTTTGACAGTGTTACCAATCACTGGTTGGGTCTGGACATTTTCTTCCACCCCCAGTGTCTTGAAACCCTGTATTTTCAGCTTTCTGCTGATGTCATCACCCTTTGATTTGCAAACATGCTATCAGCCCCTATTGACTATATGCAAAATGTAGTTGCATGTTTGTTTTTGTCAGTGTTCTGGGAAGTGACCCACTTTGTGTTTGTAATCTCAACTATATGCAGAATGGCAATAAAGAGCTGACTACAGTAAACTTTGGAGCAGAATTCTTCAGTGTTTTCTCCAACACCAGTCCTCATTTTCTTTAATTTCTCATCCAATTGCAGGGCTTCGGGCTCTGTGAGACTGTCTCTCAGTGATGCATTTTCAGTAATTTTTGCAATCTTTTCTAGCCACCTCAAGAACCTGTGGAGGATAATTTCAAGGACCTCGTTCCAGACAGTAAGAACACACCAACAGGAATCTAGTAAGTGCCACATCAATGCAGCTGAGACTTGCTGAATAACACTTCAAATCAAAAATAATTAAAGAAATTTTGTTACATGAATGACTATCACTGTATAGCAAAACTGCACATGGTAGGAGTGTTGTGGTTGGATTAAAAAGACATATCTCCATATGTTCCATTATATTTCAGTGCCACTTGTCGGAGACCCATCAAGGGTGCCGCACAGAGACCTGTGCAGTATTCATACCCAGACACTCCTGAGAGTCCCACAACCCTACAGAGACGAGAGGTGGAGCGGCATCTTGTACCCATCCACATACAGATTTTAGTTTTCCTAATAATAGCATGTGTCTTGTACTTTATTTATGTTAATGTTGAGGATAGTCTGTTGGTCAGACAGTGAGGAAGGGCTTCTGCTTCAGGCTGAGACAAAGAACACACAAAATGTCTCTGAGCAGGACTGAAGTTAGTTTTTATCCCTCTTTGACTCACATGTGAAGGTTTGGGTTTTTAGTGGTGAAAGTCTTAATGACTGTCTGGGGAAACCACTGAGGAAGATATCAATTTACACGCATCATCTTTAAGAACAGAATGAGAGGGCAGAAGAGTTTCTCACTTAAAAATAAAATATTCCTGTCTATTTAACTGCTATTGTAATGTGTGTTTTCAATGAATGTATGTGAATGCCTTTTTAAAACTTAATTTGTATTTCAATAAAGGTTTTTTGACTTCCTATTTTTGTCATTTATTATACTTAAGACTACATAAAATAGGTATAACTGCTATTTCAGGCCAGCAGGTGGCTCTCTTTCAACTCTGATGTAGTCTGCACTCATACTGCTTTTATTTTGAATTTAAGTTGGGAATCCTAAATCCCTAGTCAGAATTTTCAACTAGACTGTCACCTTCAAGTTAAACCTCCCACAGTGGGGATGTTCAACTTTTACAGGTGCTGGTGCCTGAACATCCAAGCGCCAGCACCTGTAAACGGTAGTAAAACTGTAGAATTTGTAATCCATACTACAAATATCTTTGACTCATTAAATAAGCTGTACACAGAGCCCCAGCCAAGCTTTATTTGTGAACACGGTGCAGTTGTATTTATAAGTGTGGGGAAATACGAGGCATTGTTATACTCCTGGCTTTACTTTGCTGTGGAGCAAAACAAAGCCAGCTATTCCAGGCTAAAGTGCTGGACAGGGGTTGGGGGTGATGTCACTCCCAGCTCTGCCCATACTGTGGCAAGCCAAACCCCTTTTGTTAGTCCTTTATACCCCAACACAATTCTATTAGAGTGCTCTCATAATCAATCTAAAGACCTAAATATTGCTTAAAACTGTTATGTTAATTTTAGTTTAAAGATCATAAATAGCTATTTTAATCTATATATGACCCATTAAGAATTGCACATTTGTTTTCCACGGCCCATAGCTGAGTAACAAAAAGGACAAACTGACCAAAAAAACCCCCCTCTATTTTTACAATAGAAAATGCATGTACAGTGTGATTTAGACTGGCTACTAAATTTTAAAAATGAATTTGTAAAGTAAAATCATTATTAAAAAACACAACACAATGGGAACATTTGTGGTCACACATTTTGGACCTGGCTAAACCACACAGAGCTGGAGAAATGAGAAATCAGGTGGCAGTCCATGATGGTTCAAAGTCTCATCTGCTCTGTTCCTGGCCATCTGCCAGTTCTTTGGAACCTCTATCTCCTGCTCACTGTCTTGGTCATCTCCACATCATCATCAGCTTATTTCTCCACTGCTTCTTCGACCACTGCTCTCTCCTCCTTCATCTCCATCGAAACCTCTTTCTCCTCACCTCACTCCTCATCTCCTGAACTGATGCCTTGGCTTTAATGGTGGAAAACATGCACAACCATGCAGAAATTATTTAGTCATGATATTGCTGCAGTTAGTTATTTTCAGCAGATTAGACATGTGACTATTCCCTGTAGAAAAAAAAAAAATCCAGACAGATAGCAACAGCAGCAGTTGGTGGTTATAAGCTATAAATGGTATGCCAGGACCCCAAAATTAGCCTTCAGTGTCCAAAAAGTGTAAACTGGAAAAACTGAACTATTTAAAAAAAACCCAAAACATACAATTTAGGGAGTATAACTACAGAGGAATCAAGTTAATGAGCCATACCATGAAGATATGGGAGAGGGTAGTTGAAGCTAGGTTAAGAAGCAAGGTGACCATCAGCGAGCAGCCATATGGCTTCATGCCGAGAAAGAGTACCACAGATACAATGTTTGTTTTGAGAGTATTGATGGAGAAGTATAGAGAAGGTCAGAAGCAGCTGCGCTGTGTCTCCGTGGATCTTGAGAAAGTATATGATAAGGTGCCAAGAGAGGAACTGTGGAATTGTATGAGGAAGTCAGGAGTGGCAGAGAAGTATGTGAAATGTATGTGAGGAGGAATATGGTGATGACATTGAAGGTCTCACTCATTGTATTACAGACTATATCCGTTTTTGTGAGGAAACCATAGTCCCTACTACAAAGGTTCGCTGCTTCTCCAACAATAAACCATGGATCAATAAAGACATCAAAGGCCTTC
>VUQH01085493.1:0-11026 GCA_015106775.1 Etroplus canarensis
CCCTTCCTTAATCGTTTCAGCTGTGTTCCCTACCACCTGTCGTCCTCTCATTGGTTGTCTCCGTCTATTTAAGTTCTGTCTCCTCGTCTCTCCCTCGTCCGGTCATTGATGTATTATCATGTAGTGAAACTGAGTCGTCGTCATCGTCCTTGTCTCCCTGGCTGTGACCTCCCTTTCTGGTTTATTTCCCCGGCTTCCATCCCGGGCTATTTTTGGTTTTGGATCTGTCCCCCGGGCTTCCAACCCGGGCATGCTGGACTGTATTATCTTTTGTTTGGCAATAAAGCCTATTTTAAGTTATCATCTGTCTCCGCGGTACTGCATCGTGGGTCCACACCACACATCCTTCACTCACCCTGACACAAATATTGTCAGTTAACTTATCAGAAGCTTCCAAAGCCGTGTCATCATCATCTGGGCAGTGAAAAAAAAGGTTTATGTGTCTTTTTACAAAGTGTATGGAAACTTCTGATTTCAACAGTATATATAGTGTGACTCTATAATTGTACCTAAAGATTAGTCATTAGTCTGTCTTTACCAAGTCACATGTCACCAGACTTAAGAAAAACATTTTATCAAATCAATATATAAATCTTATAGTTTTTATTGTATAAAAAGTTAAAGGATTGTTATATTTAATTTTTATCTTTTTATCTGTGTGACTAAAACTTCACTGACCAGCAAGTAAGAACAAGCTCACTGCAGTGCAGCCAAATATTATTAAAATCACACTGACATTTCACTGAATGATGATCACATCAAAAACTATTAGGAAAAGAAGTTTCTCTGTGTTCGAACAGTTTCTGAGATTTCTGCCTCCACTCCCACACAATGAACCTCTTAGTCTGTCTCAGTTCATTATGTTTCCTGCTGTTTGTTTTCTAGACCACATAGCTGATTCATGCTTACTCTGGAATAAGATAATGTGTACAGTGAAGGCCTCACTTACCTCCTGTAAGAGTCCACTGAAGAGTCAGGACCACCAAACACACAATGTGCTTCATCACAGTCATTATCCTGCTCACTTTCACCTGCCTTCTCCTGTACAAATGTACAAAAATGAGTTGCTGTGTGTATCACATAGCAAACCTCAACCAGCTGGTCTGTCACTTGTGATGACTAAGTCTAACTACTGTGATAAGATGATGACAGCCTTCACATAAATGCTTGGAATAATTTGGTGCGGCACGCTGAGACACTCTGATGTTCACCTTATTGAACAGAAAGAAAAACCAACAATTCCAAACCTTTCTGAAATCAGTAACATTAACTGCTCACTGCCTCAAAAGTTTCAGCACTGACAGATTTACACAACCTGAGGATGTGCAGAGGAGACGTCTGCGTAACAAGGTTACTCAAACAGAAATGAAAGCTATGAACTACTTGATATTAACACAGTTTAACAAAATTACAGCTGATGAACTAGTCTCTTCAAGAATTGTTTTGAAAGCTTTTTTTAAATACACATGACTATGATTAATGATAACCACACATCCCTCAACGATTGACTAACCATGTACTCATGATTTCAAGGCCTCAACATTCTGAGATATAATAGAATCATGCAGCTACTGCTTCTGTTGTTAATTTGTTGCTGCTGTTGTCAGAGATTTAAAACCTAAACAGCTGATTGCACTACCTGCTCTCTCGGTTCATGGAAAAATATGCAGGAATGTATCTTAACAGGTTCTCCTGCAATCCTTTAGAGCTCTTAAGAAATTATAAGAACAGATTTATATCACAATAGTCACATCAACGTAATTATTTATAGGTATAGTTATACAGAGTTTGACTGTATAAGAAGCAGTTATTCCAATATTTAACCTGACCTAAAAGTCACATTTATTGTTGTATCAATAAAAAGAAATATTCATTTCATTTTTAAAAAGTTAACACAAAAGTTACAGTAAAAGTTTGTTATATTTACATATTTTTGTGTCTGTGTTACTAAAACTTGCTGATCTGCCAATGAAAGCAAACTGCCTCCATTCATTTCATGCAGTTTGTTGTTTTCTTTGGTTAAAAACACATAGCTGTGATTCTTGTTTACACCGGAATAAGGTAATAAGGTGTGTACATTGCACACCTCACACACCTCCTCCTGCAAGAGTCCACAGAACAGTCAGAACCACCAAAAACATGATGCATTTTATCCCAGGAATTATCCTGCTCATTTTAACATGCCTGCTCCACAAGTGTAGAAAAATGAGCCGACGAGTCACATGAGCCACATGAAAGCTTGTTTCATTTGTCTGTGTCTTACAGAAGTTTAATAAAATAAAATGTGATGAAATCATGAAGTGGCCATCATCTAACTGTTCAAAATACGTTTGTGTGACTCACTGAGGCCCATGTTAATCAACAACTTTTTAGAAATATGTACGTAATTAAACTGTTACAAGTTAACCTACAGACACACCCGAGAATAAGCAACATTAACTATTTAGTGGCTGTAACTTTACCTACACTGACAGACTTATGAACAAGCAGAAGAGACTTCTACTGTTCCCCAGAAACACAATTCATGTAAATAAGGGAAATTTTGGATGATGTCCAGTCATGTTTTATTCTGACTATAACTGTTTCTTTGACTGTTGAATTGTGGCTGTATTCTTTTACACTTACACTGTCTTGGTTTATTTGTTGTTGGGTTATCATCACTGAGAGTTTTCAGTCCATTTTTCCTTATTATTCTTTGGCTCTAAGTATTTGATTTATGCTAGACTGGGTTAAAAAAAAATTGTGATTTGCTTTAGTTTTTCTGCCAGTTAAGTGCCAGTGAATGAGACCAGAAATTTCTCATTAAACCGCCTAAGATTATATTAAAATCCATAAAGCACAGAAAGAACAGAAGCATCCAGGTTTCTAAAGATGAAAAAAAAATATTAAAAAACATTTAAAGAATGCTAAAGTTTTCTTTGAAATACTCCAATTAAAAAATATGTCATGGGTTTTTTTTTTTTTTAAATCAACCCAGCCAAAGGGGTCTACAAGTCCCATGCCCGGGTAAATGGGTAGGGTTGTGTCAGAAAGGGCATCCGGTGTAAAATCAAATATGCGGATTCATCATACGAGAGTTTTCAGTCCATTTCCCCTATTATTCTTAAGCTCTAGGTTTGATTTATGTTGCACCGAGTTTGTGATTTGCTTTAGTTGTTCTTTCTGCCACCAGTGCTGATGAATGAGACCAGAAGTTTCCCATTAAACCACCACAGATGATATTTAAACCCATAAACCATAGAAGGAACAGAAGCGTCTAGGTTCCACGGGTGAAAAAACTTTAAAATTTTTAAAGAATGCTGAAGTTAGAATAATCAAAACAACGGAATTTAAGTTTCCTTTGAAACAATCCAATTAAAAAATAGATATCATGGTATGTTTTTAAAATCACAGATGATGTGTTTAACTCTTCAGGATGAAAACTATGAGCAATTTCTACAGGATAACTTATTTGTTATCTTAACAGATTTTTAACATTAACCATTTCCTCAGACTTAACACTTTTTATTCCAGAGCCCCCTGTCATAGTTCGTCTAGGTGCAGAATTCAAACGCAGGACGCAGAGGTAAAAGTTCACAGTTTTTATTGTCCACAGAGGGGTCTGCTCGTAGAGGCAGGGCAGATCCGGCAGACACTCGCGGCGACAGACTGGTGTAGAAGGGAGCTCGACCAGAGCTCAGAGGAAGGCAAGGAGCGAGGAGAAGTGAGACTGCAGCGACACGATGGAGCAGTGAAGGCAGCAGCATCAGGAACACTCACAATGATCTGGCTTAAGAAACACTCGCCAGACCGCCAGCTGGATGAGAGGCAGGTGTGGCGGCTGGATCTCCCGGGTGAAACCCGCGAGTAATTAGGTCAGGGCCGTCACACCTCCTGGAGAGCGATAGGGAGAGAGAGCACATACAGACAGGCCAACCAGGAGGCGGAGGTCATGACACCCCCTGCTTTGAAGAAACCGGGCTACAGTGATAATGTATTATTAATATAATGTTATAATATTAGTCATTATTCATTTTTCAAAGAAAGAAACTAAAACTCAAAGTAAAGAATATAAAACAAATAAGTGACCAAGAGAGACAACACTGTTAAAATAGTTTTAGCTTTTATGTTTGAAAGAATCCCCCCAAAAAAATTGATGTCAAATTTTACACTCACTGATGACAGAAAATAACAAATGTGATTCATATTTAAAATTCAAGTTACCAGTGTCTCAGCAATGTATACAAACAGCTGCATCTTGAATATATAATGACAGCTTATTTCATAATCAGCTCCTCCTGCTCCTCATTTTCTTTTTTGTGAAGACCCCGTTATACTTATACTCCTCCACTTGGGGCAGCGACTCACTCCTCATCCAGAGGAGGCATTCCACTCTTTTCCAGCTGAGAACCATGGCCTCTGACCTGGAAGTGCTAATTCTCATCCTGGCTGCTTCAAACTCAGCTACAAACTGCTCCAGAAGAAACCATGAAATGTGTTTTGCATATTTTTCAAGACCTCATCCAGTTTTTAGCTTTTGTGTAAAAAGACATTTACTGAATTGCAGTATGTAACTACAACTTGAAATATTTTGAGTATGTGTGTTTTTTACTGCTTACTGACTCCAGCAAATTTTAAACAGAAAAATCTTTACTCCACATACATGACTGATAGAAGGTGTTCGTTGCTGGAGCAGAAAAACACAAAGACTACAGAAATATTTACTGAAGTTAATCTTATTCATAACAAGTTAAATTTCTTCTATACAAGGAGAAAAAACTTTTTTTTGTCTTTCTGGGTTTGCTCTTTAGCTCATACTTACAATCATTTGTGGAGTCTTTCTTTTATTAGATAGAAAAGAATAAATGGTTTACAAACAGATAACAGTAAAAAAAAAAATCCATGACTTGTTAAAGCATGCATTTTATTTTTATATTCAACTTCAATTTTGTGTTGATTTCTGTTTTAAAATGTTAAATCTTCATAAACACATTTGACTGAAATGAACAACATGGGAAAAACCAGTCTACACTGGCTGTAAACTACAATCTAGCACCTTTGCTCAGCTTCTATAGCTGCAGCAGGTGTCACCAGGTAAGCTCCCCTTAGTCAATGCAAACCTGGCAACCCAACAGTGAAAACTTGACGTGAGAGATGCAGATTTCTTGTTATGTTCCACCTCTAAGCTGCCCACTTCGTATTTTGAGCTGCCCTCTATGACATAGCAGGCAAGACCTGCCCTGGGGTCTAGTATATTTCTAATACACAAACTATAAATACTGCACTAACTGCTGTTAGTGTGATGACCCTTCTGTGGTCATAAATGTGAGAGCTTTGCAGAGTACTTCAGTTTTTGAGTTCTCTTCATCTCATCCAGCAGATTCCAGGAGTGACATCTGAGATCCCAGTCCAGAATAGCGCAGTCCTTTCTTATCTTAAGATATGAAAACAGAAAAAAAGAGAAGGCAGGACACTTCACAATCAAATATGTTTGTGGTTTTCAGCAATTTCAAACCTCAAACAGCTGTAACACAGGCTGTGCTATACCTGCTGTTTGCTCTCTGGTTTTCTCAGAAAATTAACTTCAATGTTCCTTTAAAAGTGTTCAGGAATGTATCATAGCAGGTTCTCCTATAATTCATTCAAGTTGTTAATGCCATGGTTGTAGGCTTTTCTTGGTTTTGTGTTGTCACTGAATATGTGACTTGGGGTTTTATTCTTTTCTAGTGTTTGAACTTTTGGATTACAGTGTAGATTTAATTTTCCTTCTAATAATCTTTAATATCAGTTCTTGCATCAGAGTCACCGTTTGGTATTTATGTAGTTTTTTGGAAAAAAAAAAAGATGATTGATGAACTGAAAATGATAATTTTTTTCACATGAAAAATCAGTGATAAATGAATCAAGCTTTGAAAATATGGTATAAAATATAACTAAAAACATTTGGAAGATCCATGAGGTATTTTGAAACAATTTTTGTGAGCATCACATCTTTTTCATGCTGTCAATTTATGTCAATCTAACAATTTAAATCGTTTTTTTTCACCATAGAAAGATTTACTATAGCACTTTTATTTTTCTCACATATATTTTAGAATATTACCTGGATTTGGACTCATTTGAATATTGGATTTTTATATTTGAATATAAATTCAGTTGACTTTTTTCTTCATGTTTGACAAGATTTTACCACCTTCCCAATTTGAACATTTAACAAACCCAGCAACTGTTTAGAGTTGCTATGGCTTTGAGATAAGATTTGCATGTATTTTATGTACTGTTGACCACTCAGTCTTGAGTAAATACCTGCACATTCATGCTTTCTAATCACAGTCCAAAGTCATAAATGTAAAAGTACATACAGCTCACTGTAAACCCAAATAGGTTCACAGAACTGAAAAAAGACAACTGATTGCCTAATCTTTGGAGTTCATGAATTTAAGCGTTATAATTTTATGAGGTTAAAATATTTTCATCACATGGTGCACAACCTTTCTTATTACAATCAAATCAGTGTGCTCAGTAATTCAACTCAGAATTTATGGGCTTGATATTTTCAGGTATTTCTCCCTTGGAAATTAAGTTGACAGAACTTCAATAAGTACACCAACTTATCTCGAGTCTGTCTCAATTTTCATGGGGAGAGAGGCAGAGTACACCCTGGATGGGTTGCCACAGCCAATTGAGAATTGCCAGTGAATCTAATCCTGCAGGGGGGGCCCTCATAGGTACTGTGTTAGTCCAGTGGAAGGTCTGCACACAGCTTTGCAGAACATCGGTTGTAGCTGGGTGCTGTCACCAGTGGTCAGTTTCACCATAACTAGTCTGTGAGCTGCTTTCTGTTTTTGGTCCTTCAGCCAGCTACACCAAGTGTTAAAAACGATGAAAAGCGGCCTCTGCAGCCACTGTCTGTGATTTTCTTTCTTTTCTGATGTTTTTTTTTTCTTTTACCCAGCCACAGGGGCCCTCGCCTCACTAACCGCACTTGACTCTGGAACGTCGTTTCACATGTCAGCAACACAAGCAAACCCTTTACAATAAAATGAGCTAAAAGCAAAATTCACTGAAGAGCTTTTTTGGGAAGGAACGAGCAAACGATGGGACAGCAGAAGGGTCACGGACCGCCAGCAAAAAGAAAGCTGCATTTAAAAGAAAATACAAAGATTCTTACCTATGCTACAGGTTCATTACAACAGGTAATACACATGCTCCTCACCCGCTGACTGGCTAATGAAGCAATGAAACCCACAAAACTGCTTCACAACACTGAGAAAAACACCTGTACACACGCACCTTCTCTATATAAAGTGTAAATGTTGCATTCAGATTACAGACTATTAACTGACAAAGATTTTTGTTATTGGAACCCCGGTGCCTCTACCCGGTCCGCGGAAAAATTTTCATACATGCAACCGGTCCGTGGTACAAAAACGGTTGGGGACCACTGCCCTAAATTATGCATAGTGGGTAAGGAGCTTCTATATCACCTGCTGAGATGAACCTGTAACTTAGGTAAAAATTTTTGGTATTTTCTTTTTAATGCAGCTTTCTCTTTGCTGGAAGTCTGTGACTCCTCTGCTGTCCCATCGTTTGCTTGTTCCTTCCCAAAAAAGCTCTGCAGTGAATTTTGTTTCTGGCTCATTTTTATCTTGTGTTGCTGATGCTTGAAACGGCGTGCCAGAGTCAACTGAGGCACGGGCGGAAACAGTCTTTTTTCAAAATAAGATCAGGAAGACTAATGAAAGAAAAATAATTACCATTTTAACCACAAAATTTTTTCTTTGTGGCCCGGTATCAAATGGTCCACTTGACCGGTACTGGTCAAAGACACCTTAAAAATCAAAGTACCGGTCCGTGGACCGGGGTTTGGGGACCGTTGCTCTTGTGGGTCCTGAAACCCAGCCGCAGAGGCCCACAAGCCAGTGTACTCCCAGTTCCGGTCCCAAGCCCAGGTAAATGGGGAGGGTTGCGTCAGGAAGGACATCCGGTGTAAAAACTTTGCCAAATCAAATATGCAGATTCATAACAATGATCCGCTGTGGCGACCCCTAATGGGAGCAGCCAAAAGAAGAAGAAGAAGAAGAAGAAGAAGACGCTCTTGTGGGTCCTGTGCTCACTATTCACCACCTGGGAGCTCAAATGGCATTTGCCATAGAATACCAGAAATGGCTGGTCTGCCATTAGCAACCTGTGCTTTTCACTGATGAGAGCAGATTCACCCTGAGCACATGTGACAGACGGGAAAAAGTCTGAAGAAGACACGGAGAATATTATGTTACCTGTAACCTTGTTGAGCTTGACCAGTTTGGCAGTGGGTTAGGGATGGTCTGGTGAGGCATATCCATGGTGGAGGGTGGGGTGGGGGGTATCTGGATGACCCATTGGCAGACCCTACACTGATGCTGTGGGTCCTTGGTTCCTCCTGGTGCAGTGCCCAGTCTCATGTGATGAGAGTATCCAGGCAGTTCCTTGAGTATGAAGGAACTACTACTTGCCCGTGCACTTGCTTGACCTAAATCTAGCAGAACACCTCTGGGACATTATGTTTTGGTCCATCTGATGCCGTCAGGTTGTAGTTCAGACTGTCCAGAAACTCAGTGATGACTGGTATAGATCTGGGAAGAGATGCTCCAGGACACCAACCATCCTCTCATTAGGAGCATGCCCAGACATTGTCAGGCATGCATACAAGTATGTGAGGACCATTAAAAGTACAGTGTACCATTTTGAGTTGCTACAATAACATGTTGCCAAAATGGAATAGTTTGCTGTAACAATTTTCACTTTGATTTTTAAGATGTCTTTGAATTCAGCCCTCTGTAGGTTGATCATTTTCATTTCCATCAAACGATGCGGCATCCTTTGGTTCCTAACACACTCAGTCCATATCAGTGTAGCTATCCAGCGTGATTTTTTCCCATTCAGATCTGTGTTTTCACAGATTTCCTTTGATTTTTTTTTTTAGCAGTGTATACCAACTCATGAAGCAGTTTTCGCGATGCTCAGTATACACGGTGAAATAGAAGATGGTATTGACGAGGTGAGTCAGTGACAAGCAGTAGCCAACCTGCTGCTGGTACATCCAGTTTAACCAGAAAATCATGTTAGGAAGCACCAGTAACATTTTGTTCCTCTAAATAAAAATAACTTCAAGGTGGACAATTAAGTTTCTCATTTTTATAGCGCCAAAGCAAGGCTGAAACAGTTCTCAGTTTGTAATGCTGTCCGCTTAGCTAGCAGTCATGTTTGAACACCTTAATCCTCAGATTCTCGCCGGTAATCTTAGCTCGCTTACTTTAATCTCTTAATTAAACATTCTGTTCAGAGAGAGAGAGAGTGAAAGACAGTAGGAGAGAGGATTTCCTCTCCCTGCTTTTCACCTCTTACTCCCTCAAGCTCCCTTTTACACTCTCCTTTAACCCCTCTCCTCTCTAATCTCCTGTCTCTTATAGTGAAGCTGGGTGTGGGGAAACAAATACCCATCATTCTGCAAGTCTAACCTTATTCACTTACATCCATTCTTATGTTCAGTTTTTTTCTTTTTTAAGAGAAATAGAGGAAGACATAGAAGATGTGGGGACTTGTGGGGACAGAGCCTTTTCTGTAGTGGGACCCAAACTGTGGAACAGTCTACCTTATCTGGTCAGAGCTGTGCAGTCTTTAGAAAATTTTAAATTACTATTTAAAACCGATCTTTTTACTATGGCATTTAAACCCAGCCAGGCAAGCTATTTTGACCTTTTAGCTTTATTTAACTTTTAATTTGATACATTTTTATATAGATTATTATTTGTCTTATTCCGATTTATTGTTACCGTTATCATATTTATTGTATGCACTAATATTTTAAATGTGTTTGTTTTTATTGTTTCATTTCTTTTAACTGATGTTAAGCACTTTGGTCAACTGAGGTTGTTTTAAATGTGCTATATAAATAAATTTGACTTGACTTGACTTGACAGAAGCTCATGAGTTGGGTCATTAGCGTATTAGCTATGTCACTGACATAAACAAATACATTAATAGCTTTATTCCAAAGGTTTTTGAGATATCTATATGGAAGAATAAAAATGAAAATTCATCAATCATTTTCTCAAAAATATCTCAGCTAATTCCAGGGCTGTAGCTAGGATTTAAAGTTAGTGTGATATTAGCTAGAGACATATGAAAAAGAAAGTTACCACAGGACTGAAAAACTAAGTACACCCTTACTACTTCCATCCATCCATCCATCCATCCATCCATCTTCTTCCGCTTCTTCCAATTCAAGCTCGCAGAGGGTGCTGGAGCCATTGCAGGGCCAACACAGAGAGATGGGCAACCATTCACGCTCACTTTCGCACCTACAGTCAATTTAGAATGGCCAAATAACCTAACCCCTTTGCATGTCTTTGGACTGTTGGAGGAAGCCGGAGCACCCGGAGAGAACCCACACAAGCATGGGGGAGAACATGCAGGCTCCACACAGCGGGGCCTACGCTGGCTGGCTGTTGGATTCGAACCCAGAGCTTCTTGCTGTGAGGTGACATTGCTAACCACTGCATCACCGTGCTGCCCTCTTACTGCTTCCAGGTGCTGCTAATCAAATGCACTTGAGTAATAATCCTCAGCTGGTGTTCCCACTTCTATAAAGGCAGAAGTTTAGGCAGTTTGCTGGTCTGGAACATTCAGGTGTATTTTAACACAATGCCACTATTTTCCCAGGGTTAGATTAAATGTGTTAAATGTTAGTGTTCATGGCAGTAGAATTAGAAATAAACTGAACAGAAGTCAATTTTTAGCCGTAATGCACATTTGGTGAAAACTCAACACAGCATATTGGCACAAACCACCTTAAACCAACTGTCAAACAGTCACTGAGTCCACCACAAAATCCTCTGTATACCAAAGTATTCTAGAATCAAATGTAAGCCATCTGTCTGACAGCTAAAGCTTGGTCCAACTTAGGTCATATAACAGGGCAATGATGCCTGGCATGCTGATAAATTGACAACAGAATGGCTAAAAAAGAAAAGACTCAAGGTGTTGTAATGGCTTAGTCAAAGTC
>VUQH01085494.1:0-32774 GCA_015106775.1 Etroplus canarensis
CCCGGCTACCATGCCTCCGTTATCCTGTCTGGTTTCGTTAGTTAGCTTTCCCCAGTCTAGTTTAGTTTGCCCCTGCCTGCATTGTGTATTTTCATCAGCTTGAAATTAAGCTCGCTTTCTGTTAAACCTGCCTGCCGCAGTCCTGCTTGGGGTCCACCATTCACACACACGCTAGAGACCTGACACCTGTTTTGTAAAGTTGAACGTCATGGTGCATATATTCACCCGCATTCATAATCCTCGGTCCACTTGATTAAAATGGCGCATTTGCTCTTTCTTTATTTACTTGTTGCCATGGTGAATCATAGTAT
The DNA here is from genome assembly GCA_015106775.1 of Etroplus canarensis. Taxonomy (NCBI): domain Eukaryota; kingdom Metazoa; phylum Chordata; class Actinopteri; order Cichliformes; family Cichlidae; genus Etroplus; species Etroplus canarensis. The sequence goes on from VUQH01085494.1 coordinate 312, forward strand.
GGGAACTACATTGATGATGACTTCTTTCATTAGCCATGCAGGCTCCTAATGCAGGGTGAACATAATCAGTGCTGATTGAAGAGTGAGCTTCCCATCTCAGAGCTTGTTAAATCTGCATTCTGGAACAGGCCCCTGATCAGGGTAACACAAACAAGTGCAGCATAGGCATGATTTAGAATATTAACCAAACTCTGTTTTGAAAAATTATAAGACAGGAAATGCACTCATCAAATTTTGGTGTGTAGCAACAAAATCTTTTGTTGCAAGAAAACTATATATATGTGTGTGTGTGTATATATATATATATATACACACACACATACAGTATATGAAGAGCTGCATGCTCTAAGTCCACTTTATATATTATAGTCTGGGCACACTGGAAGGTGGAACGGTCATTGAATCTCAGTGGGTGGGGGTATGTGCCATGTGGAAATCATAGCTCCCATCTATCGCTAAGACATGGTGGGCTTTTTTAAGTATTTAATGACAGCAGCCTGCCACCCAGTGGTTCAACACAACACTAAAGCACAGCGAATAGAAAGACACATGCAGTATTGTACTTTATTTAACTAGGCAAAACAAAGTGGTGAGACATCTGAACACCATCTCTGTTTATTTTCACACCTGAAAAAGCCTAAATATGTATAAAACAAGCTCCTAGAGTAGCTTGGCATGATTTACAGTTATTTTTTTTAAATTCATCAGCCCCTCAGTTTATCCAAAATATGAAACAAGTGGTTTTATCCCTCTTCCTCATCCCTTTTATGCCAGATTTCTTTTGAATGGTGCGCTCTCATAAACAAATGATTGTGTGGCTAAGATAACCATACCAGAGACATGTCCTTTCTATGACATTATTTAAAGACAAGAGTTGGAAAAACTGTGCACATACTGACCTCATTATGGGCAAATTTAATATGAAAATCCACACTTGTAAAAGCGATGACATTTGGAGATAGAGGACTTTGTACAAAATTGTATAAAAGTTTTGTTGTTGTATTTTTTTAGATTTTTCTAGCATCATTTCTTGAGTGGAAATTATAATTTTCATTATCTAATCTTATCTTATCTAATATATCTTACTATGGGTCTATTATATTATGCACTGCCGGTATGGTAGCTCAGTTTAGCATAGAATGATCAATCATCCATCTTTATACCAAATCCACATGAATTGTTTTAGAAAGTTTCTCATAATATTAAATCCAAAATTTGTGACGGTATTAATTCTCTCGTTTTCTCATATACAGCAGCAAAAGATTAGAATAAAGCCCTGTGCCTTGACCGATTGGGGTGAGGGGAAAGAGAAGAAATAAATGCATGGGGAGTGAAGAAGGTGGTTGGAGAAGAGCCTGGAGAGGAGGAGGTATGCACAGGAGAGAAGAGGAATTAACATCAGTAGAAAAAAGACAGAATGCATGTGTATGAATGAGAGTTGGCCAGGTAGAATGGTGAAGATGCAAAGAGTAGAGGTAGTGAAGGTGGATCATCCAAAGCAATGAACAGTACACAAAATATGTAAAGAAGAGAGTGTAGGCAGGGTGGAGTGGAGTGGGGTGGGGTGGAGACAAGTGTCAGAGTTGATTTGCTTACAGAAGGATAGCAGCAAGAGTAAAAGGGAAGGTTTACAAGACCATAGTGAGGCCTGCTTTGATGTATGGTTTGGAGATGTTGGCACTAACAAAAAGGCAGGAGGCAGAGCTGAAGGTAGCAGGCCTGAAAAGGTTGAAATTTTTCCTGGGAGTGTCCAGGATAGAGAGGATTAGAAATAAGTACATCAGAGAGACAACTCAGCTTGAGTGGTTTGGAGATGTAAGAGGGCAAGGTTGAGATGTTTGGACATGTAGAGTTGAGGGATAGTGGATATAGTGGGCAAAGGAAGTTCAAGATGGAGCTGCTAGGCAGGCGAAAAAGAGGAAGACCACAGAGAAGGTTCATAGATATAGTGAAGAGGGAGATGCAGAGGGTTGGTGTGAAAGAAGAGGATGCAAAGGTTAGGGTCAAATAAAGGCAGATGATCCCTGACGACAGAAGATGTTAAAAAAAATGTTTCAGTTATGAGATAAAATCTGAGAGATTGTCTCAGTCACATAAATATTTCCAAGAAGGCTCAAAAAACACATTTTTACATTTTTATTAAAGTATTTCAAGATATAATTCTTAATCAACAATTATTTCAGTGAAGCTCAGCCATTCAGCTAATACAATTTTTTTTTAGAGAAACTATAATTTGTACACCAACAACATTAATTTCATTTGAAGAAACCATAATAAACAAACATGTATATGCACAACTTAGGTTACTTTGGTAGCTTGTATCATCGAAGTTCTTCAGTGGCAGAATGTCCTTAAAAGCCATATGAATTCCTTCATTTAAGTCTCAGCAGTTTTCATGTCCTCTTCCTGTGCCACATATCTGTATTCATTCATCTGTATCATTTTGCTCAGCTTCCAAAACAGTCTTTTTCATAAATTTGAGTATTTCAGAAATTCGCAGTGTACAATGAGAGAGAACGCCATCAAAAATTTGGTGGCATCCAGTGTAAAACCTCTGCCAAAATTATCAATGCGGATTAATCTGCTGTGGTGACCCCTTGGGGAAAATACAAGGGAGCAGAAGAAGGCACATTTCTGTACACAAGCTTTACTGTCAGTGAAGCCGTCCATCTGATTTGAACCTGATTTGCAAAACTGGGATTTCTACAAGCCTCAAAATCTGCCCTCAGATATCAGACATCCAGATATTTTAGAGACTTCAAGCATTCATTGTTCTATGCTAACTTGAGCTATATTTCTGAGCGGTCATATCTATGCAGTGTCATGGCCTGTGTCTCTTTTTGGATTTGCATGGTTTTTGAGTTCCCTGTTGTTATGTTTCCTTGCTTTTTCTCATATATTAGAGTTTTGCCTTATTTTCTATCTTGCAATCCTATTTATATTTTTACTCTAGTGAGCCTTCCTTTGTTATTTAGTTCAGTGATTTCCCTGCTGTGTTCTTGTCTATTGTCAAGTTTGTGCTTATGTCTGGCGTTCTGTACCTGCTTTATTTTGAAACCTGCTTAGTCCTGTGCATTTGTGTTCTATGTACTTCCTGCCATTGATGGTCGCCCCCTGTGTTCCTCTCCCTCCTGTCTCTTGTTTGCTCGTTAGTCTGTGTGCTTTTATACTCTGTCTCTCCTCAGTTCTGTGTCGTGTCATCAGTGTTGCTCCCTGCATGTGTGGATTCTCTATTTGTGAGTTTCGCTCCTGGTTTCACTCTGCCTTAGATTTGTGTTTTGGACTTTTGTTATTTTGAGTTGGCAAAATAAAGCCTATTTTTGAGTTACTCTGTCTGCTACCTGGAGTCTGCATCTTGGGTCCAACCTCCTCACATGATGCCACACCGTGACATGCAGTCATAGTACCAGATATTTAAACTAAATAAATGAAAGCATTTTTCTAAATAATAGAATTTTTTGATAATTTTTTATGTTAGGGACCTGAAATTTTGCACAGTTCGTATTTAGAAGTGTATCTTTAACCCATTTTTTTCAGGAAAATCTGAGAGGCATTTGATGACCTGATATGGAGTAACCCTAAAGGTGAAAATCTGCACTTCAGTCACATTTTCTCTGTTCTGTTTAAAATCTACAGTGGTGGTGTAAAGATGCAAAATTACAAAAAATGTCATTGTCCAAATACTTGTAGAATTAACTGTGTATCACAAGAGGTCCCCTATAAGACATTTATAATATTAATTGGATTTCATAATTGCTTCAGTACCAAGTCTTTTTCTTTTCAGTCTTCCTGTAAAAATTCTTACTCTGTTTTACTTGGTGAGACTGCCAGCAAGTGAATAATTGACATTTAGCACCGAATCGTCTTTACAGTGTGTCAGAGAATTAGTGCAGATTTGCACACACTGTAGCAATCATCAGATCATGACTCCCCAACCACCCCCTCCTTGTTCTGTGTGCAAAAATTTGCAAAATGTGCCCCGGTTGTCTCTATATGTTGAGTTTACAGCTGCATGTGCAGAGCACATAAAATAAATACCCTAAATATCAGCATGCTTAGAATACCTTACTGTTCTGTCAGTCCTAGACACAAGCTGACACAGTCACATCACAGATCACAATATTCAGATTACATAAATGTTTTAGTCTATTTCCAGTCCATGTGGAAGATTGTGATGCAAAAGGCCCTTTATCACATATTCCGGTGCTGTCGCACAATGACACAGCATTGGTTGGACATATTTGCCTGCATTATAAAGTTCATGCAGCCAAAAAAAATCCTTCCATCAGCTATGATACTTGGCTGATCACAGACAGATTTTAATAGGCAGGATATCATCCTTGCCCCACTTTTTTGAGACATCAATAAAAAGCTATATACATACATTCTGATCTGCATTTAACCAGCGGTCCATCAGTTGCATCTAGACCATTTATTAGTCGTCATTTTCTTCTAGAGTACTAATGTGTTTAATATATTAAAAATTAAACTAAAGAAAACCACCCAAACATTAGTCCTTGGTGTTTTTATAACCCCTGTGCTTCTCACTGTTAATATATTTTCCTTGGCCGCGCGTATCATGGCCACTTCTGCTTATGCAAAGCCTCCAAGCAGCTGGCCTTGGGTGACTGCGGGGTGAAGCGGTGGGGCCCATGTGACATCTTTGGTGACCGATTCTGATGGGGCAATAATTATTGTGTGGCACGCAAACAGGTCATTAGCAGGTTGCATGCAAAGGACTTGGGAGCAGGCCAGACCACAAAATAGTTGAGTCATTTTCATTCTTCCTCTCCCTGCCCTTGGAGGGAATGCAAATACAGATAATCTCATTAGTAAAACATAACTTTTGGAAAAGAGCTTTAGAGTAACCCATGACTGGCAGTTCACAGTTGTGCTGTGTATCATGCTTCACTTAAATCTAAAAAAATGTGTAAGTTATGTTATTGCACTCTATGTGATTGTTATCTTCCTGCTTTGAGTGTTGAGTTTCCTGCATCACCTCTGAATTAACTCTGTTATGAAGGATGGATATTGTAGTCTAAGGATCCTCTGATTTATGGAGTTAAAGCACAAAAATGCTGATCTGTATTATCAGCTACACATTTTGATCACTAAAACCCTTCCATTTGTTATATACAAGCAGCCAAGGCTTAATTGTCAACAGATAACCAAATCAAAGATGAACAGGCCTAAGGGATTGTACATTTTAATCTGCACTTGTTCCTACACTGGATCTGACAGGATAAACACTGCAGAATCTGGATATTTCAGCATGAAATCTTTCTTTAAAACAGAATCATCTACACAGATCAATCTAGATTAGAGAGCTCTTGGCCCAGGGCAGCACTATTTAATTCAGCATTATTTGTATTTGATAGGAATCTTCTGATCCTTGGGTTATAATGGACAGCCAATCAGCTTTATGCCAACAATACAAGAAACCCTTTTGATGTAACTTGAGCTGTGACTGTCACAGCTCTGGAAATGTGTTATATGAGGCTGCCAGGGCATGACAGTGAGAGCATCAGACACTAACATAACAGCAGAGGGTGCTGCTCACCAATTTCTGACGTCACTGGGACTACTGATGTTTCGTACATGCTGCAGTTTTTACATTAAAATACATAACTCCCCTTGCTATGATTTATATACTCACGTACAGCAAAGTTCCAAGCCACAAATAAGTTACATGTATCACAAGGTACCTCTGACATTTGATTATCAAAGAGCCATTTAAAAATTTAGAGCTGTACTTAACATAGTGACTTTCTCTCATCAAAACATGCAAAAGTTCAGGTTGGAGGTTTATCTTATCGGAACCTTAATAGGTGTAGCTTGATTTTCTTTCATTTTTATTAAAGGATGATTTTCATAAACTCCAAATGAGAGACAAACTGCGTTAATAAGAATAAAGAAACTGACTTTTTGCCCTCAGATTTCTCAGACTACATGCATTTCACCGTACCAGTAAAAGGGTTCAGGGCTGTGACTTGGGCCTGAAGAAAATACTGACATAGACTGCTCAGATGCAGGGGTGATCCCCATTGAGAGTATGGATAAATTATGGGAGTCTACATTATGGTACTTTAACAAAACTTATAAAATAAACTCATATAGGTCTTTATTCTTTGGTACTTTGTGTCACTTTCCCCTTTTTTCTGGCAGCAGCTCAGAGCTTAAAGATAATTCAGCAATTTCACACATGAAAAACAGAAAGCAGATAGTCTTGCAAAGGCCATGAGTGCTTGGGTCCTCAGAGGTCCTTAAAGGGGACCTGTTGTGCTTTTCCTTATTGAGACAGTGCATGTGCAGTGCTTAAACATGGACAAACAAAGAGGTCAGCATATGTGTAAGTAAACTCATTGAGCCAAAAGCTCTGGCTTTAAAGACAGTTTTTCACACTCTTGGTATGATTTCGAAGAGAGGAGATAGCCTTAACACACCTCTGGCTGTGAATACGGCAGACATGGCCAGCTGATGTCCAACACTTTGTTTTCAAGGGGGAGTCGGTCAAAAGAAAAATTACTTAAAGGGTAAATGGACTTAAAGGGGGAGAAGTAAAAGTGAGTGAGCTTGATGTTTAAGAAGGGATGAACTGATGGGCTGCACCAAGGTACAGAAAAGGTGATGTAACATTCTTAAAGTACCATGTAGGAGGAATTAAGAGGCCACAACATTTGCTGTGGCTTAATGCCATAATGGGTCATTTATTTAAACCTTTACAAAAATTGTAACAGTGGAAGGAACCACGCACTGCTGGGGCACAAAGCGTAGTCTACCTGTGAGCAAATGAACTACTAACTAACTACAAAATGAAATAAAACACCACACTAATACAACATGCAAACACAAATCATATCACCAGCAAAAGCGAATGAACTAGGACACATCCCACATCCACGGCTGGAGGCATCACCAGTCACAGAGGAACAAGATTAAAACCCTGCTACACTCAGTCAAATACTAAAAACAACCAAAACAGTGCTATAGACAAAGACTAAAATACTGAGTAACATTATATTATAGCAAATAGCAAACTGTGCTCTGTCTGTAAACAAAGCACTACAACATATTTGCTTTGAGGTAATATTTATCTGCACGGCTTGTTATCCATTTCTTTAATTTAATAAAAGCTGCTGCAAGTTCACAATTTACTAAATAAAAGCAACATATCAGCATGCTTGCAGCCCTGCAAAGTGCAAACAATAGAATTAACACAATTATTAAATACACAATAAATCATAACAGTCCATCATTGAGCTTATCCACACAATGACAGCAAAAGGATAGATGAAGAAAGAAGCAAAGACAACAGTCTCCACACATGCCAGGTCTAAACCTATATATTAGTTTGTGCCATACATGTGATTGGCTATTGTCCCCCTTCTTTGTCGTTAGTGATCCCGTGACACAGTCAGTCAGGAACTTTGATTGCTGGTCTATAATCTATATATATTCCTTCAGATATACCATGTTCTTTAGATCTGTTGCCAGTCAAAAAAATAATCTTCGCCACTGGAATACTTCATCACTGATATTGATCCCTTTCAAAAGAAGAAGACCCTTTGAGCTGTGATCCTTGGGAAAGGTCAGCTGTGTTGGAGTTGATGTGTGGGGAAACCTGAGATAACTGGGAACATAAACTTTAAAAATGATATCCCACATGCTGTGTAATTCACTGTCATGGCACAACCTGCCTATAGTGGACTCAGCAGATTTATTGTTTTTCTTCTGTCAGATCAGTGACGGATTGACTCCAATTACAGAGTTATTGGCAAGAGAGTTGAAGTTATGTTTTTACAAGCAAATAAAAAAATTCAGTACTAAGGTATTTAGATAACTTCTGAACTGTATGCATCCAGGCATTGGCTCCTATTCTATTGTTCATTTTTTAAACTCTTGGTAGTCAGTTCATGTTTATCCTGATGCAAACTGGGACTCTGTCCAAGACATTTTTAACCTTGACTGGAGTTATAAGAAGAGCCAGTCCTGATGGATGATTGACAATCTCGTGAAAAGTGGCTGAGGTTTAAGCTGTTATATTGCTTTACTCCCCATGGTGTCAGATGGAAATGAGATGGATTTCACAGACACAGCCTGGTGGGTTTCATGTGGAAGCACAATGCAGCTCTTGAGAGAGGGACAGAGGTCACAACACCATGAGAATATGATCAACAATCATTCATAACTCTTCCTCATTTTTGGAAAATCTCTCCCTGCGTGCGTTGTGTTGTTCCGCTTTACTGGCCCAGTAGTAATTCAGCTGTGCAAACCTGAAGTCTACAAGCTCCTCCAAACAAAGCATAAAGTGAATGGCCACCAGCTGCTGTTTCTTTTTAGGGTCACAGGGAAGGAACCTGCATGGAAATTTCCTGCAGATGTGATCGCATGACTGGCTGGTGACAACTTATAAAAAAAGAGACTCTGGGGCACCCAGGAAGTCCTCAGGGGGACAGAGGGATCAGGCTTGCACAGGGATAAGGAGAAACACAGTAGGATCTTACCTTAAAAGGCAGAATCTTGAAGGCTGTAGGCCATACCGACAGGAATGTTCCTCTGACCTGAAGTGAAGTGCTTGGTGGGATTCATGGACTCCTCTTTCTATAATTGTGTAATTCCATTCATGTTATATGCTACATACGCTTGATGAAATAAATTATGAGTAATAAACCAGCATAAGTTCCGGAAACCTGTTCAGCTCTGATTTATCCCTTATGTGGAAGTAAGACTTTAGGAATTCAGAGATATCAGGAGACAGTAAACAGCAGGCTAACTTTATAGAGCCAATGTAATTTTTTTGGCAATGTTGTAGATTTGCTTTCTGAGAGCTGTGAGCTTTACAGTGGCCTTGTGAAACTTTAAGGTACTAGGCTAAATGCTCGCCAGGCAGGTTGTTAGAAACCATGAATCAACACAGTCAGTTCGCTGTTCATTGTCAGTGCAGATGAGGGACGTAACAGTTCAACATTTTAAAAGATTCAGCTTTATTTAGTTTTGTGATACATATGACACACTTACACTACTCTGAACTCTATAGGTCAAATACAATATATGGACAAAAGCTACACCTACAAGAGCTTTTATAACATCCTATTTTAAATCCATAGGCATTAATATGGAGTTGGTCCCCCTTTGTAGCTATAACAGCTTCCACTCTTCCAGGAAGGAATTTCTACAAGATTTTGGAGAGTGTCTGAGGGAATTTTTGCCCATTCATCCAGAAGAGCATTTGTGAGGTCAGACACTGATGTTGGATGGGAGGGCCTGGCTCACAATCGTTCAAGTTAATCCCAGAGGTGTGGGGTTGAGTTCAGGGCTTTGCGTGGGTAAGTCAAGTGCTTTCAGACCAAACTCATCCAAACATTCCTTTATGGACCTTGTTTTGTGCACTGTGACACAGCTGTGCTGGGACAGAAAGGGCCTTTCCCAAACTGTACCTATAAAAGTGGAAGCATAGAATTGTCCAGAATGTCTTGGTGAGCTTATAAAACCTCCCTTCTCTGGAACTAAGGGTCCTGAGCCAACTCCAGAAAAACAACTCCATAGATCTCCTATACCAAACTTTATAGATGACACAATGCTGTCAGCCAGGTAATGTTCTCCTGGCATTCACAAATGCAGACTTGTTCATCAGGCTTCCAGATAGAGAGGCATGATTCGTCACTCCACAGAACACCTTTCTATTCTTCCAAACTTCAGTGGCAACATGCTTTACCCCACTCCATCCACCTCTTGGTAATGTGCTTGGTAGCATAAGACTTACATGCAGCTGCTCTGCCATGGAAACCCATGCTTGATTTTATACACCTGTGGCAAAGGGACTGATTGAACCACCTGAATTCAGTGATTAGGAGGTGTGGCTTAATATTTTTATAGGGTATGAAACTACAGCTAACAGCCTGTTAGCTTAGCTTTGCATAAACACAAACTGTTAGCCTGGCTGAGCCCAAATTTTAAAAATCTGCTTAGCAGAAGAAGATTCCGAATTAACATGCAGTCATATGTCATTACCGATCATTTGTTCAGAAACACATTATATCTTAATGAGTTAACCAGTTGACATTGGCATTTTGTAGGTGTTTCTTGGCAAACAGTTGGTATGATGTGGGAGTAGAACCAGAATCAGAATACTTTATTAATCCCAGGAGGAAATTATTCAAGAAAAGCGGTGAAAGTAACTAGTATGTATCAAATAGCATTTACATTTTCTTTTCTGTTATTACCCAAAAGAAACTGAAGAATTTTAGGGAAGCTACATGGTAAAGGGGCCACATGTTAGTCTCTTTTGCAAATTCGTGTTTACTAGCTTGTGAACCAAACAGCATTTTTACAGCTAGTGTGAATTTTAAGATGCTATCCACACAGCTGGAGAGAGTTTGCCAAAAATCATGCTCAATTCATCAGCCGTTATCTTGATCTTTGACAACCTAAGTATGCACTTAGAGCTCTAAACAAAGTTCTAAACAGGTCACATTTGTCAGCAAGGTAAATTTGAGCCAACAGATTGACACCTATTCTCCAATTTATCAGCTGAGTATATGATAGCTAAATTTCTTAACAGGTATTCTAGTTAATTTACTAGGATTAGCTAGGTAGTAGGCAAAAAATTCAGTTTAAATGCAATGTTTTTCTTGTGGAGTGAAACTAAAACACTAGCTTGTACCTAAATTATATTTGCAGGCTAGTCAGTAAATTAGTTGCAATGTGAACCTAAGCAAATTTAGGCCATTAAACGAACCACTTATAGCCATAATATTGCCTGCTTATTACCAAACTGTAAAGTAGTGTCCCCCTAGTGTAGTTGTTTACACATTGCCTTACAAGTGAAAGGTTGCTGGATGGATTCCAGGTGGAGACACAAGTCCCTCTCACCATTGAGGGTCGTGTCAGGAGGGGAATCCGGTGTAAAACCTCTGCCAAATTAAAGAATTTTCTGGCTGTGGTGACGCCTTGGGGAAAATACAAGGGAGCAGCCGAAGGTACATTTATTACTAAACCGTAAAGTGAAGCTCTACTTTGTAAACAACCTCCAAACTATTCTCAGCAGCGCTATGTATTCCACTGTAAACACCACTCCCAGGATCCGAGAAGGTGATCGGGGACATTCGTCCTATTTAGCTGACGGATGCTGCTGCCCCGCCATAGAAAAAGATAGTAAGTGATGTCACCCACATCTATAAAGGGAGACGCTTCTAAGCTCATTCCTCTCCCACACCCTTCCATCTGCAAGGAATTCTCAGAGAGCAAATATATAAATACCACCTATGGACAAATATAGATTGCTGACCAAAAAAAAGAGCACCCTAATGGTGCCAAATGGGCAGTTGCTGCCCTAGGTTGGGGGCATACCATGAAAAATAGACATGTGATCTTAGAAAGACTCACAGGATCAATGTCTTTGCTTTCCTTTCCTTGTACAGCCTTAGAAGATTGCATACATTGTTGTCTGGGCTCAGTTGCATTCTCTGTATTTCAAGACAGGAATAAATGTGAATAAAAAATAATCAGTCATGGGTTGTTTGCACTGTGGGGCTCTTGTCAGTTAAGGAGATTCAAATGCCAAGCATCCTGTGTGCAAAGACAGATGAACTCTTGCAGTATTCATAATAAAGGTTGGGCAGAGACAGTAGATGTCATTTAATGCATGCTAAACCTTGTAGAGTAATGTCCATTATGTATGTCTAACAAAAATAGTGCACTGCAGGCTATACATTTCTGGACACAAAATATGTCCCTGTAAATTTTCATTATTATTGTTTCATTTCCATTGTCAAACATTTATTTATATCCTTGTAGTTTAAAGCTCTAAAAATATTCATCAAGTGTGTTTTAATTAAGCAGTCATATTTTTCTAATAATTAAACTAATAACTAAGTCAAAATTTAAAATCGAGTCTAGTCAAGGAGTCCCTTTATTATTTCAAGCATGTACAGATGATGCATGAAATAAAATAACAGGATGCTGGTGCTACATATAGAACTAAGAAAAACATTAGTGCAAACATATATAACAGTGCAAAAGAGGAAATTTAACAAAAAAAATGTCATGACAAAAAAGACAATGACAACCAGCAAAGACCATTATGCGGTCCTACATATGGTAGGAATGTGATTAAGAAAAACAGACATGTAGGAAGTACTGAAATAAATATTATTAAATATTGCAGAAATAAATATTTGGAAAAAAATGTGTATATACTGTATAAAGTTTTGTCTTTTCTGAGAGTGTGGGAATGTCTTTGAGTGTTTGTCAGGATGTGTGCAGGTGTGTGTTTCCAGTCCAGTCCCTAAATACTGAGCTGTCCAATGGCTTGTGGGAACATGATAAAGATACCACTGTGGCCTTAATATTAAAACAATATAAATGCTAAGCACATTGTTAGAGATGCACAAGTAGGAAAGTCATTTAAATAGGAGTGTTTCATATGTGATTGGAAGGTTGTGTTGGAGCATAGTAAGGCCCTACATCGGGGCTTTCTTTTTATCACCATTTCTTCACACTAACTGGGCTAAGTTACGAGATGACCCCAAAGTTTCAAAGGTTCAGCATTTTCAACTCAATTCGAAACACAGTGAAATGTCCCTCTACACCTAACATGTATTCATTGTTGAAAAAGTGATCTGAAGGGGGTATGGTCATAGCTAGACCCAAATTTAATAGACTCAAAGCAACAGCATTATGTTACATTAATCATTTTACTCATTTGAAAAGTCAGCAGTGGAAAATAGCAGCAAAATAGATATAACATCACTTGTAAGAGCAAATCAAAGAAATATTCATATAAAGCTTGGACGTCTTAGTTCCACCTCATGTGTCAACAGTAATAATTTTATTTGTGAAACCCCAATTCCACAAATGTTGGGAAACTGCGGAAAATATATATCAATGAGTTGCTCTATCCTTTCAGCATTGATGCATCCACAATTTCCAAAAAGAATTTCAAATTCGATTTCTGACCTCAGAACAGTTTCCCACTTCAGTCCATTTTAAATGAGCTTTGGCCCATTTGTGGAAGTGTTCCTGAGCCCATGCAGTGATTTCCATGACAGAATCATGTCTATTTGCAATGCAGTGCCCCCCGAGGCCCTGAAGATCACCAACATCCAATATTTTTTTCCAGTCATGTCCCTTACATACAGACATGTCTCCAGATTCTCAGAATCTTTTGATTATATTATGTACTCTAGATGATGGAATATTCAAAGGCTGCCATTTTACATTGAGGAACAGTATTCTGTAATTGCTTCACAATTTGCAGACATGGTTTTTTGCAGATCGCTGAACTTCTGCCCATCTTCATTTCTGAGAAACTCTGCTTCTATGAGGTGATCTTTTTATACACACACACATTGCTGGCCTGTTGCCAGTTTACTTAATTAGTTGCAACATGCAATGGACAGTGCACAAGAGAGGCAGAGAAGAGAGTGCAGGCAATTCTATACAGGTCAAATGAACCAATAGAGATATACTCTGATTAGTGCTAAGTAACAGAGTCATAAAATATTTTCGCTCACCAGAATTGAAGCACAAGTTCCTTGGAAAATCTGCAATCCATGTTAGTGGAGGTTAAGCCTAGCAGACTGCAGCTGACCTCATCAGGACACCTGTCATTCAAAGTGGCCATAGCCCTAACTCCAGGATTCCAAATGGATGAGTTATGAACAGAAACCTATGCATAGATGCAAAAACCATTTTTGTACTTGACTGTAAACATGCTTTATATTGCTATAAAATCAGGCATTTTATCTGTAGAGCTTGGCATACTTTTGGAGCCAGCATCAAGAGGCCACTCGAGGAAGTGCAGTTTTTGGCTTCATTTTTCAGCCCTGGAGGATGCCGGTTGGGGAAGGCCTCTACTATGAACACAGTAAAAAAAATGCAGATAAATGACATTACAAAAAATAGAGTAGGTCTTGTTTTACTCTTAATAGGATGGCACCGTGATTAAACACACCTGGGGTTTGTCACAGAGGCATTCTGGTGCCTCGGAGGTGACACTGTTCTGTTTAACTGTCCTCCTCTTTCTGCCCTCCTTTTGGCTAAGCTCTCACGTGCTAAAGATACAAACTCAACTCACTATGGTTACTGTCAGCCAAACAATAGTCAACAGTGCAGTGAACCTTAAGTATCCACTGTGTGCCAGACCAAACTGCATGTGAGCTCGTTCATATCTGCACTGCATCAACCCCTGCTCAGGCTCACTTTATTTGCCCGCGAGAATAAGCTTTCTCTGCTCTCTCCTGTTGTCTTTTGGAAGGGAGCTGTGGCTCTATGCTGCTAAATCAGCAGATCTACAGAGCACTTGAGTCCAAGCGCTATGCTCAGCATCCCAAAGTAAATGTTCCCAAGAAACTTCTTTGACCTAGACCCCGATTATCATGGCAGTCAACTTTGGAGCATGTACAGTATATATCAACATTGAATGATATCCCTCCAGCAAGCAAAAGAAATATTTAACAATAATATCTCTGTGAGAAATTGTGCTCATAACTCAGATGTTTTACCCTGCCCAGACTGTGGACTGGATGGAAAGTACTGTGTTTGTGTTTGGGCTCATTTTGTGCTGTAGGACATTTACAGCAGGTGAAGACACAAGATGCTTTATCCCACTGCTTGCATCTCATCTGTCTCCAGGGCCAGTAAGGAGGGAAACATCTTATTTAAGTTTCCACTCTCATCTGCTTGAATGCTGCTCAAGTCTGCCTATGAGGGACACCTCTATATTAGAAGACAGCGCGTGCATTATGCAGCTCCGTTATAGAGGTAGGGTGGAAAATTTTGCTCGGTCTTAGCTGTGCTTTCTTTGGCACCAGTGGCCTCTGGGCCAAAGCCTATTCATCTAGGAACTGACAGCTTTACCTTAGCCCAGGAAACTGAGAATATGAATCCCTAGGATCATGTGCTGTGCAGCGATGTAACATAAGGCCAGGTGTTTTGAGAAAATAGCCTGTGTTTGTTTTTTATATGATGATATTTGTCGAGCAGGAGGCATTAAAAATGTATTTCCCAATTAGAATGAACCAAAACATGCCAACATCCTAGTTTTCTTCCTTGTTTTATTCAGTATCCTACAAAAGCACAGCCTCAAAGTCAAATAAGCCAAAAGTCATAGTCAAAAGTTTAGTATATCCGATTTTTTTGTTTTTGTCAAGAGAGCAAATGGTTGGTAAATTACATGAGAGCAGGTACTGGCTACACCTATGTCTTACCTTGCTCAGCAAACATTGCTAATTTGACAGTTGCTCCACCAGTCTCAGTAACACCAGTTTGCCTGAAACAAAAACACAAGACCAAGATTTGCTAAGCAGTGACTTGCCAGCAAAACAAGTGGAATATTGTGCTGAATCTGTGGGTGTTGCACAATGAACTGCATGATTGTGCTGCCGTGTGGCATCTAATATGTGGTGTTATCATGGAATATCAGAGGCAGTTGGAGTCAAGGTTTCTTCAGGTCAAATCTCCACCTTGGCCTTGTGATAATGAGAAACAGTCCACCAGGACTATTTCTACCTTCTTTCTGGCTTCAGACCCCAACAGAAAACTGAAGCCAGGAACGCGGCACAAGAAACTCCTCATCTAGTTACATAATTAGAATACAGATACAGTAATTGTTCTTTAGGTACTGAAATGACAAGAAATCAATCATTAACAACACAAAAACCTGTAAAACTTTGAAGACAGCTGAAGTTGGTCGGACAACAAAAAGAAGCCCTCTGTATTTCACAGCAATGAACAGTGTTCAGAGTGTAACATATGTTGACTATTTGTATTGGATTTCACCAAACACTGGTATTTCCTGGCATTCTGCATCAGAGAACACTGGAATGTGTATGGAAATATTTTTGTGTTCTGTTACACAAGTTCTTTTGTAAAAAGAGTTTGCTTGGGGTCTACACCTGTCAAAATGGAAGTCGTCATCATTCAGTATTGTACCACTGAAAGCATACGCATAGCAATTACCTTGACAGCTAAGGTTTTCATTACTCATGCTCAAAGGTTGTATGCTTCAGCTAAGAATATGCAAACTTTCCAGCACTAACACTGGGATTTTCCAGTGGTTAGGGTATCTGCCATGACATGGGTTTTCTTGCGTGGGGAAATGTTCATGTATCCTGTAACATCTGGTTTTGCAGCAGCTTCAGATGCCTCGGCTGAGCTGGTTGTGGTTGTTTATGGACATTTTGAGGCCTTTGATTGATTTTGAGAGGTTTGCCACATTGGCCGACTAAATGACAGAAGTAGAATTGGAGCCAGATAATTATTTGCATATGGAATTAGCTAGCTAACACAAACACAGTTGGGATGAGCCTGTTTTTCTCTAAAATAGCATGACACAGTGACAAGTGGGTGTTGGGGGAAGCCTGCCCTAGGTCTCTGTGAGGTCTTGTTTTGACTTAGACCTTTATTTCTGCACTGAAGGGCCCATAGCGATATCAAATCAACTGTCGAGGCCATCCCTGATGGGTCGTTGAGTTCAAAGAACTGTATGTATGAGCTTTCAGGCCATTGCTTCAACACTGTTGCCTCAACATATCATTACTGTAATTTGACAGGACAAGACTCATCTATCGTTCAGCACTGAACAAAGTTGCTAGTTGTAAGATTGTGTTTTATAGCCTCTTCTCTCTGTACACTGGCTGATAGACAGTGTGGCTCTAGATTTTAGCCCTCCCTCTTTACTCAGAACAGCTGATTTATGTCTGGTCCTGGACACTTGTGCTCTTTGGCAGGAATGAAAAGAATTTCAACCCCCCACCCCCACCCCTGCCTGTCCCATCTACACGCAAACAAATGGAACAGACGCCTGCTTGGGCAGATGAAGGCCCACCGGTGCTCCCAAAGTGAGATCTGGGAGGAAGAACGTAAGGAATAGTAGAGACATTTTGTTTCCAAATTTGTTTCCAAATGCAATTTTTGATTTTCAGCCTCTTTTTTCATATTGGTCAAATGCTGGTTCTGGTTTCCTTGCAGCCTAAAATTAGTCTAATTTCAGGCTGCAAGGACTGGGGTTGGACATGACATGCCTTAACCTGTATGGTAGTGGTAGAGCATCAAGGAAGTATTGCCTCCAAACTCTCATTATGGCAATAGATACAACCATATGACCTGTGATACACTATATAGTAAATGGATTGGTGTTTACAGTATACAGCGCTTTTCTATTCTAACTGAGGGCTAAAGATGCTTTATACTGTAAGCCTCCTGCACCCATTCACACACACATTAATGCAGCACTTTAGTCTATGCATTTAACTATCACACACACATTCACACTCTGATGGATACATCTGGAGCAATTTGGGGTTCAGTGTCTTGCCCCAGGACGCTTCAGTACGCAGATTGGAGAAGCCAGGGATCAAACTGTGAAACTTTCTGTTGGAAGACAACCCCCTCTACCTCCTGAGCTTAGGAGGGGGCACATTGTGCCCATTGGGCCACATTTCTTAATTATTGATTTCAGGTGTCTGATTCAGTCTCATTGCCTCGGTGTATAAAATCAAGCACACAGCCATGCAGTCTCCCTTTACAAACATTTGAGAAAGAATTAAGACTTCAATAAATTTGAGTGAGATATTTTAATAGAATGCCACTCTTGCAACAAGTCAGTTTTTGAAATTTCTTAACTCCTAGATATTCCAACATCAAGTGTAAGTGGTATTGTTGCAACATGAAAGCATTTAGGAACCACAGCAACTCAGCCACGACATGGCAGATCACATGAAGTTACAGAGTGGGGTCACCGAGGGCTAAGGCATAGGTGAAAGTTGCTACTGCTCTGCTGGCTCAATAACTGCACAATTCCGAACCTCCTCATCATTAACATCAGCACAAACACTGGATGCCAGGAGCTTCATGGCATGGGTTTCAATGGCCGAGCAGCTGCATGTAAGCCTTACATTACCAAGCACAATGCCAAGCATCAGATGGAGTGGTGTAATGCACACTGCCACTGAACTCTAGAACAGTGGAAATAACTTCTGTGGAGTGATGAAACACACTTCTCTATCTGCCAGTCTGATGAATGAGTCTGGTTCTGGTAAATGCTAGGACTGCATTGTGCCAGGTGTAAAGTTTGGTGAAGGAGGTATATTGCTGTGGGGTGGTTTTTCTGGGGTTTGCCTAGCCCCCTTAGTTCCAGTGAAAGAAAATCTTAATGCTTCAGCATAAGTCAGTTCTGTTAATATAGCGCCAATTCCCCATGAAAGTCACCTCAGAGTTCTTTACAATTTAAGGTAATAATAGAGCGAAAACCTCAAAGATCAGACGATCCCCTATGATCGCACTTGGCGACGGTGGGAAGGAAGAACTCCCTTTTAACAGAAGAAACCTCCAGCTGAACCAGGCTGAGGGAGGGGCAGCCATCTACTTTGACTGGCTGAGGTGGTGAAGAGAAAACAGATTATGAGACATAAAAGACAAAAGTTTAATACATGCAGTTGTAGGAAATAAATGCATGGGGAGTGCGTGCATTTGCCCAGCACATCATAAGAAGGCCCCCAACAGCCTAAGCCTATTGCAGCTTAACTAATTCCCAACTATAAGCTTTATCAAAAAGGAAAGTTTTGAGCCTAATCCTAAAGGTAGAGGGGGTGTCTGTCTCTTGAATAAAAACTTGGAGCTGGTTCCAGTCATGGTCTGTAGGTTACGTTTGTATTCATAGGTTTTGCTTGTTTGTGTTCTGTCTTTGGCTGTTGTGGTATTTTAGTTGCATTGAGGTTGATGTTCAGTTTTATTCTAGGGTCCTTTTGTTATTAAGCTCTGGTCAAGTTTTAGTTAGCTTCTGAGTTTTGGTTTTTGCTTCTGCCTCCCCTTTGTTTTTCATATGTGTTTTGAGTTTTGAGTTGCGTTTAGTTTAAGGCTTTGTGCATTTCCTGTCTTATTTTGGCATCTGCCATGTCCTGTGCTTTGTAGTTTATGTTACTTCCTGTCCTTGTCTCTCCTGATTCCACAGTTGTTGTAACCTGTGCTCCTCTCCCCTCTATTTCTCAGTAATCATTTGTCTGAGTCTAATTACCCCAGTATAAATCTCTCTGATCTCTTTAGCTCATTGCCGCATTGTCCCTATATAGTGTGTGCATCAGATGCCCGTGTTACCTGCCGTTTCACCTTTTCATGGACTTTTTTTGCTTTAAGTGACATCTAGCTTAAGCAAAGCTTGCTTTGTGTTCCCCTCACCGTGCCTCCTGCTGTCCTGCATTTGGGTCCTCAAACTCTCCTCATGCTATCACGCACCAAAACATGACAGTTCCATAGGAGAGGGGCTTGATAGCTGAAGGCTCTGTCTCCAATCTTCTTTAAAAAACTTTAGGAACTGCACTCTGAGAGCAAAGTGTTCTATTGGAATACTAGGGTACTATAAAATTTTTAAGATTTTCTTTTGCATCACTCTGAGACAGGATGTTTCTAATTTCGGTGATATTGTGGAGGTTAAACATTTTTTAATGTGCACATTAAATGACACTTCCTGGTCAAAAGTGATTCCAAGATTCCTTGTCTTGTCACTGGAGACCAAAGTAATACCATCCACATTAAGTATATTTAGGACCAAACACAATAACCTCAGTTTTGTCTGAACTTAAAAGTAAAAAATTACAGGCCATCCAGTTCTTTATTTCTTCAATGTCATTCTTTCAATGACATTTTGGACAATTCTATGCTGGAACAGTTTGGGGAAGGTCCTTTTCCGCTTCAGCATGACTCTGTCCCAGTACACAAACCTAGGTCAATAAAGGCATGATTTGATAATTGGTGTGAAAGAACTCGAAAGGCCTGCACAGAGCCCTGATCTCAACCCCACTGAACACATTTATAATGAACTAGAACAGAGATTGTGAGCCAAGTCCTCTGGGCCAACACCAGTGTTTGACCTAACAAATGCTATTCTGGATAAATGGGAAAAAATCCTACAGACTCACTCCAAAACCTTGTAGAAATCCTCCTCAGAAAAGTGGAAGCTGCTATAGCTACACGGGGGGCCAACTCCATATTAATACCTAACTCAGTGTTTTGTCTCTCTATTATAAATGTTAAGTCCAATATAATTTAGTATAATACTGTTTAAGTACAACATTTTTTAAGTTAATTGCACTAGATGTGGTTTTTAATTTGGCTATATTTAGATATGATGTGCCTAATTAGGGTATGACTGTGTTTGTTTACTGTGTAATGAGGAATGTAATTGTTGTAGTTTGCTGAAGCATAGCCTAATTAGCTTATCTAATCATTTCAGGAATCCACTCTTAGTCCTGGTGTATGTGTCTATTTAAAGTGAAAAAATATTTGAAAAGACAGCTAGAACTGGAAAAAAAATGAATTTATTTGTGTTACAACTTTAAAAACACAAATATGCATAGTGTTTTGTTGTCTGAAATGTGGCAAATGAGTTATGTGACAAACAAATGGCAATATGTTCAAAGAGAATGTGAGAATCAAGACTGAGTGTAAAAAAGGACCTAAAAGTTATCTTATTTATTATAACATGAAATTTAATATAGGAACACCAATCTATGATGTAGTCATTGTGACAGTCATTTAACTCAAAGGCAGAATGGCTGTGTTTTAGCTGTAACTCAAAAGCACATGCATCCTAAACATGCTGCTGGCATGGCAAACAAATCAAAGAAGATGACTCAACACTCCATAGAAGCTAGAATAGTTATGTTTTGACAATAAAAACATAAGCAGCTTTGTCTCTTGTAGCTGGTTTTCATCTCAATGATATATCCAGACACCATTTTGATTGCTTTATGAGTCTTTCTCTTCTCATGGCTATATTTTAATAATTCCCATTCTCCTCTTGGGGCCTCAGCACAGCTCAAGGCCTGCTCTTTGCTGCGGGTTTATCCATTATGTTGAGCACATCGTCCAGGATGGATGGGCCCAGATCGAGTTCGAGGGAGAGGAATGACCCTGTGATCTGGGCAAGGGATTCCTGCGACGTGCTCTTCTCTTTGGAAAACTCAAACTCAAAATCACAGATGCGGCCCTCTTCCACCCCACTGTCCCTGTCCACCCACTCTCCATTGCACTTGGAAAGCTCCTGCTTTAAGCCAAGGTTAATGTCATTGTTAAGGTGTCCATAGCCATTGCAGTTACCATTGCCGTTGAGACTGCCACTGCCATTGTAAGTCTTGTTCTGGAAGTCCCCTTTATTACTAAAGCTGTCAAAGCTGTCACTGCTTGTGTTGCTGTTCAAGCTTCCGTTAGCTTTATAGATGCTGTTGCTATGACCATTGATATAATAGGATGATGGCTTGTCAAATCTGCTTTCACTTTTGTTTATTTTGTTCGCTTTGGCAACTTCCTTAGAGGGGGGCTTATCTGTGTTCTCAAGCAGATCCAAGAGCACATCAGGCTTTGACTGGATATCTGAGGAGGGTGATGAGGACTTGCTGCTGAAGATGTCCATGGAGCGCAACAGAGCATCCATCTGCAGGATCTCTACCTCTTCAGCTGTGTCAGGTTTCATCGAAGGTGTAGGTCCCATGATGTCCTCCAGTGGCTCCTGTTGCATGGAGAACACAGCGGAGGAGATCAGTGGAAGAGTGAGGGCCTGACAGCCACCAATAGTTGGGAGGGAGATGGCGTTCTTGAGTACCGGAGAGGGAGTCTCAGCAAAGGAAGCATCACCTGTGCTGTTAGCTCGCAAAAACTCACTCTGAATGCCATAGTGTGGGTGGGCATCTCTTTTTCCTGGTAGGAGCTCATACTGTCCCTGAAGGAAGGACATATCTCCAAAGGTGTCTCTTTCTCCACCCCTGCCAATGTGGATGGTGTGGCGAAAGTCCCCCAGAGGTGGACTGATCATGTCAGGTGACAAAATATCTCTCAGGCGACATTTTTTCCCCTTCTTACTATTGGTGGGTTTAAGGTATATGGGTGCTTTCGCTGGCATGGCTGTCTCTACTAAGGAGACTTTTAGATGTGCAGGTTAGATCAGTTGGAAGTGCTCTATAGGTTGTGGATGTTACAGTTCCCCAAGGGAGGAGCTTGAGTTACATTCTCAGAAATGCACAGCATGCACAGGACTCCAAAAATAATTGCAGCATAGATCGGGAATTGGTTTTCCAAGGAGGGCTGATGATGTCCAGCAATGTAGAAAGGTTGAATGGGCAGTTTTCTGAAATCAGAGAAAAAGGCAGAATCTGTCAGCATTTTTTTAAAACATGAACTCAGCAATAACATATTTCCTGAAGGTCCCCTTTAAAAAAAATCTCTGAATCCTGCAAGAAAAGATTATATCCTCATCTTGAATCTACCAAGAGAGCAAGAGCAGAGTAAGGAAGATGGGGCCTTGGTCTAAGGCTTTTTACTGCTCTATTCACATTTCCACGCATGATCCTCCTTTGGCCTCCACAGTTCTGGATGTGCTAATGTGGAACAGCTGGACTGCAGATTGGGAGAGGAGAAGCAAAGGGGGACTTTGGAAGGATCAGAGCAGGGCAGTCTGTTTTAGAAACGAGCTACTGCTCAGACACACAGAGAGATAGAAAAAGATGGGCCAGAAGGTGGAGAGAAAGAAAAAGAGGGGTTTAAGGGGGATTGTGTGAATGAGATAGAGAGCGAGGGATTACACAGAAAGTGGATCTTAGGAAAGAAGATGGGGCTGACTGTGAATTGATTTGGCTTTGATGAGCAGAGGGTTAGCTCCAACTTAAATGAGTGAGAGATACTAGCTTGGTCGCAATGCATCAGAAAGAGTAAACATTAAAAGCCTTTTAGATTTGATAAAAGGTACCTGATTGCATGCTGCCCTCCTGGAGCCTCTCTATTATCAACCCAACCAAGAATGCCACCATGTTGGCAGTCAGGTTAGTCAAGGTAAATGGGGGGGGGTCTGTATGACTGTTTGAAATGACATAGTAACCAAGGAGAAAGGGAAAGAGTGTGGAGGAAATGAGTGTGTGCGTGTGTGTGTATGTGTGCGTGTGTGATGTGGGGGGGTGTTAGGAGAGAGCAACAGTGAGGAGAGCTTGCCCATTTATAGACATATTTACTTATGAGAGGTCTGTCAGCGGTGACTGTCTGACAGAGAGCACCGCTGCACAAAAGTGCCTGGGCGGTCATATCCACCCCCACCAAAAAAAAAAAAAACTCTCACTGACAAAACATCCACATTCCTGCTGCAACCGACTCATACAGACACACTGCATCAGCCTTATCAGAGCCACTTTAAGTAGGCTATGTTTATTCAGCAGGCGCATTAGCGTGGAGCCAGAGAGACAGACACTTGCTGCAAATTTGAATCCAAACAGCAGCCTGGAAATCATCCATTTCAAGTATGGCTTCTTGTGTGTCCGACCTGCTGCAGTATCAATATCTGGCTTCTACAACTTAATTGAATTGTATGTGGAGTGCAAGATGAAATCTTCTCACTTTAGGGTCTGTAATTGCAAGACACATATCTGTCACCCAGAAAGCACTATGGAGTTATATATAACTATGACAAATACTGAGAGATGCGGAACATGTGCGAGTGTGTTAAATAGCACATTGCTCTCTGAGGGTCCTTGTCTTATTTGAGTGCTGGTGCGAGAGCGATTGTTTGTGCGAGGTGCCCGGGATAGCAGTCTTGAATGCATGCCATGTGTGTGAAGGAGAGCATGTTTGTTTGCTAATGCTAAGGGAGAGAAAGGGAAGGAGGTAAGGGGAGGGAGCAGAGAATATGCTGCAGTATTTGATGGGGGTGTGGGTGTGCTGGGGCATGGAAAAATATGCTACTTGTTTAGCACAAGCATTTCTCTTATTTTTTCCTTTTTTTTAGCATCTCTCCTCTGTTCTTTCTGACCTTGACAGCTGATGCTCACTGCAGTGGGAAACTAGGCTTGAATAGGAAGCGGAACAAATGCAGCACTGAGCCAAAAACTGCTTCCTGTGGGCTCAAAGTGCGAAGCATATTCATATCTGTATTACATTTTTTTTTTCTGGTCGTCCAAGGAATCGAAGGTCATGGCTGCACCGTTGGCTGAAATACTTCCTCTCATACATACTTATTGATTATTGCACTGTACTAAAGAAATGATAATGACTGCACTGTGCTACTCCCTAGTGGCATTAAAAACAGACAGCCCATGCACTCCAATAGATGATGATATTGGTTGGAATCAATAGTATGGACAGAAACTGTGGAGCCAAAGAGAGAATCAGCTCTTGCAACTCTCACAAGGAGACATCTGCTCAACATTCTACCCAAGGTCAACACTTGTGGCCTATGAGAAGTCAGCTGGTACGGTGAAAGCCTGAAGGTCTGACCTTCACATCAGTCATCCTGCTGGTGGCTCAGTTGGCTTATATGGCAAACATGATTGGAATTTCAAAGGCCACCAGGAAAGTATGAGGAAAACAATATCCTCATGTTGGTCTTTTATGTATTAGTTGCCTGTGCATGCCTCCAGTGGATACTCTATATAACCGTTAACTTAATGAGGGATTGAGTGATTTAATATTGATTTGAGTGCAAGAGAGGAATCTCAGCAAAGGCAGTTAAGCTTGTGTTGGCCCAAGTGGTAATCAATCAGTCGCAACTTCCCAGGGTATTCAAGGACGGACCCTTATGGCCTACTACCCTGATGAATCCCTTTGTGTACCAGCAGGTATTTTCTAGTACATCTCAAAGTCAAGGCTAGATATGCACCCTCATTCTGGAACTGGTCCAGAATGGTACTGCATGGCATATGTTCATAGGTCCAAGCCCACCAGTCTGCTGGCGCCACCGCTGCAGAATGCCAACCGGAGCTGCATTTACACCTCCCAGGAAGTGAGGATATGATTGCACCTTCCTTTCAGAATAGCTTGCCTAAGCAGCCGCACAGCCAGCTGCAAGATAAAACCACTGTGTCATTGGGTCAGCAACAGCTATCTGTCTGGGCATGAAGTGATCTGGAGCCCCTCCAGCCTCTTTAAAAGTAGAGCTTTGCCTCATCAGTTCAAGCGTTGAGGCTTAGATACAAGCAAGGGGGCAGCAGAAGGAGCGAGGTGATGAAAGTCTGAGTGTGGGGGCAGATAAATATGGGGTTGGTATCTGGTAATTAAACTAATGGCTCGTGATTTGTCTGGGTATTTCTGGACACCTTGGAAGTCACGTGCAATATAACTGGGTCAGTATATTCTGAGAGTCCGTGTAACCTTACTGTAGTCTAAATAAAAGCTACAATTTGATGATGACGCTTTAAAGTTCACTGTTGCTCTAAAACTAGGGGGACAGCTGCTCAGAATATGACCCATATATGACTTCACCTGTTTTTAAAATAGAAACTTTACATCCCCCAAAATATTCCTCCCGTGTTGGGATTACTGTGCTGACATATCATCAGTGCTGTTGAAAAATAAATAGCATGTTATTAGTCATTCGGTCAATCTCAGTTCCTCCCTCTGTCACTACAAAGCAACTTCATGGAAGTTTGAAGTCTCCTTTGACATGTGACCATGGCCTTGACTTCTGTCACGCCTTTGAATAGCAGAAAGACCCTCTCTTTGGGGCTGTTATAAAAAGCAAATGCACATACCACAGAGGGTAATGGTAGCCTTACAGAATAGCCTGAGCTGTTTGTTGTATGAAAAAAAAACCTCAATTATAGGCAAAGGCCTTGCTTTTGAGGGGCCTGTTGGCGGTTCTGGGACTAGGGTGAATAGCAGGGTGGAGTATTTGTTCTGCCTTTCTTTCTCACTACCCTTGTGCCACCCGCAAGCATGGCCGGCACTTGCTAAAGTTATCCTTGGCAGAGATGAGCAGGAAAAGTATGAAACATGAAGAGAATGTCAGTGCATACTGGCAAAGAAGAAGGATTTTTTTTCACCCTCAGTGTAACCATTAAAAACTCCTCAAAATCTGCTCCCCTTGACAGATGAAGACTAAGCCAGCTCTGCATTTCACAGGAACATGCTTTAAGCGTGTAGCCGGACTAAAAATGTCTCTCTTGGAAAGCGGCAAGGATATCATGTTGCTCTGAACAGTTCAGCTCTTGTGTTTCATGTATGCCAGACAAACGCTTCCCGGACAAGCTTAACTTACCATGCTTTCACTGTTACTATGCAATATTCCATTTTGCTACAGATATTCACTGACACCAAAAAGCTTCTGCATATACATGACAGTAGAAAAAAATCCCCATTATTATTATCCTGTCTATTAATTCAGTTTACTGTACCATGAGAGTGTGAGAAATGAAACAAATTTCCTTCCATCACTCACCTCAGATGTTTGGTTACAAAGATCTTGATTCGTCTTGGTATCAGTGGGGTTTTCTTCTACACTGCAGCCCCTCGTTGATATGTGTGTCTGTATGTGTGTGTGCTCAGTGGCTGCTGTGCTGCTGTGCTGCTCCTGTGGCTTGTTGACACTGCCCTGTCTAACGTCTCTGCCTCAGGGCTGCACTTCTGTCGACTGGGACGTCTGCCGGACAGCTGTTTTGGAATTGCTCTCCGGCTCCTATTCCTCTCTGAAGCAAGTCAAGTCTCCTCCTACACCTCCCCTACTTCCCCTGCTTCGCTCTCTCTCTCTCTCTCTCTTTTTGCCTCTCTCTCTTTTTCTTTCTCTCTCTAGCCGCACCTGTGCATGTCTGTTCCCTCTCTTACCCTGAGCTTAGAATTTTTTTTAAGCAGCTCTGTGGTGTTTGAGGATCATCCTTGCTTCCTGTGTCTTGGTGGAGCTGTGGTGTTGAATGATCCCAAGCGGTCTCACAACCCCAAAGAAATTAGCACTGCGTGGAGAAAAACAGATTCCTCATGGGATCTCTGGCTGTCTCTCTTTTCTAAAATAGTGTTTCATTATATGCACAGGGAGTGCATGTTCACTTTCCCTCTCTGCTTTTCTGCCTCGCCTTGTCTGACTCTTCACATCTGATAAGAAGTCCTCTGTTAACGCTGCCGGCAGACACTAGATTGGACTCACGCTGGCTGTCTTTGGAGCCTCTCCCCTCTATCCTTATCTGTCTATCACTCATGCACACCCATACCCTCCCACTGAAACCCTGCAAAATCACTTCAGTGCTTTTCTGTTCATGTTGTGCACAGATATTTCTAAAAATTGCAGCAGGCTGAGACAAC
Source organism: Etroplus canarensis (assembly GCA_015106775.1). Taxonomy (NCBI): domain Eukaryota; kingdom Metazoa; phylum Chordata; class Actinopteri; order Cichliformes; family Cichlidae; genus Etroplus; species Etroplus canarensis. The sequence continues at coordinate 27,357 of VUQH01085494.1, forward strand.
ACTGCATGACTAGACTAATTACTGCAGAGTGCTGCAGTACTGCAGCACATACAGTGGACATTTACAGTCAGGCTTATAGATAGCACGTGCACAGTTGCAGTCAAAATCATCTCATTTTCTCTACAATGATTTTAAATGCATAGACATAGACATGAGATGGTGTGCATGATCAATTTCTAACATGATGCCCCAAAGTCAAGGTCATGCTGCCTGTGCTTCCACTTCTTTCAGATTGCTCTCTTGTATGGAAAAACCCTGTCACCTTGGAAACTGGTGACGCTCAGAGGTGATGTCACACAAATTTATCCTAAAGAAGCAGAAAGAGAGGTATCCATCTCTGCTCCCATAGTGTAGCCTATTAGAAAAACAAAGGGGATGACGGTCTAGTTGATTCAAATTCTACGAAAGCGCACAAAAAACCCCCCAAAAATCCAGACTTGTCTGAAATATAAAGCAGCACACCCTTCTTACAAACAGCCCAAATTCTCACTTTTCCACTTCGGCTTCAATTTGACTTGGGTAACTCATACTCCTTAATCTGCTTTCGCCCTGCTGGTATATTCCAAATGATTGATGCAGCATTTTAATAACTAGCCTCTTTGCAAAGTCTTAAACTGAACTGAATGCAGATGGTTGTGTCTGTTTGTGACCAGCTTACGGTTTCAAAGACACCCTCTATTTAACTTACACAGGCGTTATTTAGCACCAGTTAAACCACAGTTGTGAATGAAGCCCTGTTGGCATCGTGTTGTCATGTCGCCCCAGGGTGATGTCATCATGGCATCCATGTGGCCTGCATATGATCTGTGAGTAGAACACATAACCCTGTCTTCTCATTTAGAAAGACCATTAAACCATGGAAACTCCAGACTACTAGTGCTGCTCAAAAAGGAAACAATAAGTAATTCCCCCTCGAAGATAAATTGCTCAGTAGCAAAGAGATGGGAAATTCAGTCTCTAGCAAGACATCCTAAATCATTTTTACAAGAGGCAATTCAAGTTGTCGTTAATAAAGCCTTTGATGTATTGAAATGCCTTTTCCAGCATGCCATGCTGGTGTGGCAACATGCAACTCAGCTAAATACCAGGACCCTAAACCTAACCAGCCAAATTAATTCAGCCAAATACTCAACAGTTTTTTTTGGCTTAAATTAGGAGAAGTTCAAAAATACAACCATATCACAATAAAATGCAACAGCATCCATCCATCCATCCATCCATCCATCCATCCATCCATCCATCCACCCATCTTACATTAAAATACAACAGCATCCATCCATCCATCCATCCACCCATTCATCCATCTTACATTATAATGCAACAGCATCCGTTCATCCGACCCATTCATCCATTTTCTGCAGCTTATCTGAGTTCAAGTCGCAGTCTAAGCAGAGATGCCCAGACCTCCCTCTCCATGGCCAACTCTAACATCTCTTCCAGGGGGACACCAAGTCCTCCCAAGCCAGTTGAGGGGATTAATAAAGTATTCTGATTCTGATTCTAAATAATCTCTCCAACATGTTCTGGATCTGACCCGTTGTCTCCTCCCAGTAGGACATGCCTGAAGCACCTCACCTTGGAGGCGCCCTGGTGGCAACCTGCTCAGATGCCTGAACCACCTCAACTAGCTCCTTCTGATGTGGAGGAATAGCACTTCTACTCCAAGCCCCTCTTGAAAGACTGAGCTCCTCACTTTGTCTCTAAGACTGAGCCTAGACACCCTTTGGAGGAAGCTGATTTCATTCTTTCAGTCACTACCCAGAGCTTCCTCCAAAGGTGAGTGTAGGAACATACAGTAGCTCAACCAATAAAGTGAAAGCTTTGTTTTCAAGCTCAGTTCTCTCTTAACCACATCAGACCAGTATCTGCAACATTACAGCTGCTGCACCAATCCGTTTGTCAATCTCTCCCCTCACTTGTGAACAAGACCCTGAGATAATTAAACTTCTCAACTGGGGCAACAAATCATTCCCAACCCAGAGTGGAGACACCACTGTTTTTTTGGCTGAGAACTATGGTCTCAGATTTACAGGTGTTAATAGTCATCCAAGCCACTTCACACTCGGCTGCAAAGCACCCCAGTGCAAGTAGAAAGTCATGGCTCGATAAAACCAGCAAAACCACATCATCTACGAAACATTCCATGCCTTGGCCTAGCCTAGAAATACTTTCCATAAAAATTATGAAAAGTATCGGTGACAAGAAGCAGCCCTGGCAGAGTCCATCACCCACCCAAACTGAGTCTGACTTATGAACCAAGCTTTCACTACAGTTGTACAGAGATCTGATAGCATGCAGCAACGAGCCCCAAACCCCATACTCACTAAGCAACCCCACAGGACACCCTGAGGGAAATGGAATGAATGTCTTCTTCAAATTCACAACAGTAATATAATTAAAACTTGACCATTGTAAGGTTTGTAATAAGACATATAACAATCTTCTCTTTACGACAGTCATATTATAATCTGAAGGTCTTTGGAAAATGTACATTTTCTTGGAAGCTTAATTAGAAGGAGCCTGATACAAAGAGATTATAGAGATCCATACAGTCACAAAGTAATTTTAAGATTTTGCAAATTGCTATTTTGCAATAAAGTTACCTCCCACAGACTCCTCCCAAAGGATAACGCGTTAAGCAAAGCAGCATGCATAGTGCAATGGCTTTACTCCCATATTAATCAACCATCAGGCCTGTAGTTCAGTTTTTAATAAATGGTCATAAAGATTTCACTTTAAAATAAGTTTTAAAGGTTTATTGTACAAAGTAATAAAGTATCTTTCCCCTCTACTATTCTCAACAAGCCAGAGGCAGCAGCATAAGCTAACGGTGTGTTATACAGTGTGTTCTGTTGAATACATGGTGTTTGCCAGGAATATGCATGTCATTTTATTTTTGTTTTTCCATCAAAAGCTATGTTTTTGGTAGTGCTGTGGGTGGAATTAGACTTTAGAAAAATTCCAGTCCAAGACTAATTTGCCATGGTCTGCTTTGGCCCATGGCTCAGTCCCTTCAACAAAGAGGCTCTATGAGGTGAAACCTGTGTGTTTTCTCTGTTTTTAGCTGTCCCATCTGTTCCCTCTATTTAGGTTTGAATTGCTTTCATGTTGGGGAGACATGCCGTGACGTAAAACAATCATTAACTCACCTCAAATGTTGGCTCTAAAATAACAAGCCGGTTTTGAGAATGTAAAGTGTAGACAGTCAAGATATTTGTGTTAAACTGTAGGGAGTAAAAGTAAAAAGTTGTCAGGAAAATAAATTCTCAACTAAAGCACAGACACCTAAAAACTCTACATAAGTACAGTAACAAAGTATCTGCACTTCATTACTTCCCACCTCTGCCCACCTTTCTCCTTATTACAGCTGGGATAGTCTCCAGCCCCATCACCATAAATTAGATAAGAGGATGGATGGATTCTAGCGTTTGTGCACTGGTTGCATCCTGCTGCACCTCTTCCTCTCTAATATGTGTGCACCAATTTCCAGTGGTAAGTATAAAGTGAAGCTATGTGGTCCCTTCTCAACAACGTGCTGCAATATGCAATTGCAGAGATCACTCAGAACAGCCAGAAGAACAAGAACAGCAGAAAACAGACCATGTGCATGCTTTAATGGCCACAGAAGAAAATTCCAGTATGATAATATTTTGTGTGACATGACCAGCTCTTCTGTTATGCTGACATATGTGACTCATGTCAGCATGAGTCTAAAGGAAATGTTTTCAACAATTCTCAGAACTGAGGCTGCTTGAGAGCAAATGGACGCCCAGCCAAATCTCAGTATGGGGCTCGTAAAAATGCTCAGAGGTTTGTTTGACATGCTTGTCATTTTTACACTAAAGTAAAGACTGAGACACAGAACCCTCAGCTGAAGTTTACAGTTTATCCATGACAATTACCAGTAGTAGGACAGGAAGAGGATGTAGGGTACAGTGAAGGTGACCTGCAGCCAGCGCCAGTCAGGGATGAAGTAGGCGAGTAGAGGGAGGATGAGGACGCCCACACTGAAGAACATCTGGAACAAGATGCCCACTGTTCGTCTGTACTTCACACCAACAATCTCTGTGACTGACAGGGTAGTAAGAATGGTGTTAAGACCTAGACTTTTTTTTGATGCCTGCTACAGGTACCAAAAAAGTTGGCCCAGGGGCAACAAATGGCAGAAGAAGCAAGACATTTCAAAAAGATTCAGCTGGGAGAACATCTAGCAAGTAATTAAGCTAACTGATATCAGGTCTGTAACATGATTAGCTATAAAAGGGATGTCTAAGAGAGGCAAAGTCTCTCAGAAGTAAAGATGGGCAGAGGCTCTCCAATCTGTGGACGAGTGCGTAGAAAGATTGTGGAATACTTCAAAAACAATGTTCCTCAATGTCAAATTGCAAAGGCTTTGCAACTCATCATCTACAGTGCATAACATCATCAAAAGATCCAGAGAAACTGGAGATGTCTCTGTGCGTAAGGGACAAGGCCAAAGACTTTTATTGGGTGCCCGTGGTCTTCGGGCCCTCAGACAATACTGCATCACTCATCAGCATGATTGTGTCATTGATATTACTAAATGGGCCCAGGAATAATTCCAGGAACCACTGGTGGTTAACACAATCCGCTGTGCCATCTGCAAATGCCAACTAAAGCTCTAGCATGCAAAAACGAAGCCATATTTGAACATAGTCCAGAAGCACCATCGTGTCCTGTGGCCCAAGACTCATTTGAAATGGATTGTTTCAAAGTGGGAAAGTGTTCTATGGTCAGCGAGTCCAAATTTGACATTCTTGTTGGTAATCATGGACGCTGCGTCCTCCAGGCTAAAGAGGAGGGAGGCCGTCCAGTGTGTTATCAGCTTTCAGTTCAAAGTCAGCATCTCTGATGGTATGGGGGTGTATAAGTGCATACGGTATGGGCAGCTTGGATGTTTTGGAAGGAACTATGAATGCTGAAAGGTATACAAAGATTTTAGAGTGACATATGCTCCCCTCCAGGCAACGTCTATTTCAGGGAAGGCCTTGTGTATTTCAGCAGGACAATGCAAAACCACATACTGCAGCTATTACAACAGCATGGCTTTGTTGGAGAAGAGCCCGGGTGCTGAATTGGCCTGCCTGCAGTCCAGATCTTTCACCTATAGAGAACATTTGGCCCATCATTGAATGAAAAATACATCAAAGATGACCACCAACTCTTCAGCAACAGGAAACCTATATCAGGCAAGAATGGGACCAAATTCCAACACCAAAACTCTAGAAACTCATAACCTCAATGCCCAGACGTCTTCAAACTGTTTTGAAAAGAAGAGGAGATGCTATGCCATGGTAAACGTGCCCCTGTCTCAACTATTTTGGGACCTGTAGCAAGCATCAAATTTGAGATGAGCTCATTTTGTGCATAAAATTGTAATATTTCTCAGCTTAAATA
>VUQH01085495.1:0-22206 GCA_015106775.1 Etroplus canarensis
AAAGGGGAATGGTAAAAAAAAAAAAAAAAAAAAGGCTGTAATTCCCAAACAGTTAATGCAATACTTTAGTAAAAATCTTGGGTTGAATCTGAAAATCTGCACTGCAATCACATCTTGTTTTTTGGTTTAAAATCCACAGTTGTGGTGTACAGAGGCAAAATTACAATGTGTTTATTGTCCAGAACTTATGGACTTCAGTGTATAATACTGTTTTGCAAAGTCCACGGGCAGCATGGGAGTGCTGTGGTTAGCAGCGTCGCCTCACAGCAGTCAGCAGCTTCGGCCCCTCTGTGTGGAGTTTACATGTTCTTCCCGTGCTTGCGTGAATTCTCTTCGGGTATTCTGGCTTCCTCCCACAGTCCAAAGACATGCAACGAAGCTAGGTTAATTGGTGACTGTAAATGGTTATCCATCATTAGCACAACTTCTAAATGAACAATTCTCATCAGCTGAAATTCCAACATCCCTCTTTAACTATTCTAATACAACTCTAATTCAAAAAAGGTTGGGGCACTATGTAAAATATAAATTAAAAACACAATGCAGTGATTTGCAAATTTCATAAACCAATATTTTATTCAGAGAAAACCATAGAAAACATCAAATGTTGAAAGGGAGACATTTTATTATTTCTTGTAAAACACTGGCTCGTCTTCAATTTGATGGCAGCAAAATGTTTAACACTGTGTAGCCTCCCCTCTTCTTTTAACAACAGTCTGTAAACATCTGGCAACTGGGGAGACCAGCTGCTGGACCCTTGACCCGTTCTTGCCTGATATAGGATTGCAGTTGCTCAACAGTACTGGGTCTTCATTGTATTTTGCCTTTCATGATGTGCCAGATGTTTTCAATTGGTGAAAGGTCTGTACTGCAGGCAGGCCAGTCCAGCACAGTCCAGCTGTTGCAGAGTGGATATAGAAAGTGAACAAGCCCCTGATAAAATACCAGGTTTTTCTGATAGAAAAAAAAATGAGACCACGATAAATGATTTCAAAATTTTTTGCCATCTTCAATGTGACCTGTAACCTGCACAATTCAACTGTAAAAAACAAAAACAAATTTGAATCAGTCAAATCAATCTCAGTCAAATTCAAAATGAGCTAGTATTTTTCATGAAACATTTAGTATGTTTTCTGTGTTCTTTTGTGAATAAAACATTAGTTCAGGAAATTTCCAAATCATTACATTGGGTTGTGATTTCTATTTTACACAGCATCCCGACCTTTTTGAATCGGGGTCATATGTCTCAGTATAAAAACAGATTACACTAAAAATAATATTATACTGTCAACTCTTAAAATTGATTCTGGACCTCATTTATAAATAACACTACTTACCTGTGGAACATCACACATGAAAACATTTATACTCCGAGCACATCCTCCTCCTAACGATGGTGACACCTGTGTGCAACCACCTCTTCATCTCAAAAATCATGCTATCAACGTAAAAGCCTTGATCTGATGATGCCTTGATCTTCATCCAAGCCAAGTTAACACTTTCTTGAAGTTTCATCAACAATCCCACTTCTCTGACATAGAAACTTTCACTAATATATCCTATTGTTGTTATTAGGATCCAATCCATAGCCATTCGAGCAGGTGCCTGATTTGAAAAACCTGCTGGAAGTGTTCAGTTTTACCTTTGCTGTACTCAGAAAACCAACAAATCAGAGTTAAAATACATTTTTTGTTTGTTTTTACTGGAATCAATACTAAGTAAACAAGCCCCTGCTGTGAACTATGTTGCTACATAAAAAAACTGACAAAATGCAGGATTAATCTACAAGGAGAAATCTCGACAGGGAAGACTGCTTCATGTTATGCACATCTGCTGGTGATGGGGGAAAAAAAAACACTCAGCAGAAATCCATAAATTTATCAACACCATTCATGAATCATAGATCACATGTGACTGCAATCCCAAATTCTTCCAAGCAACACCATGCTTTTTTTTTTAGTAGAGTTGGGTTGTTAGAGTGTCTTTGTTTCAAACCCGCTGTGGCACATCAGTGGCGTCCCACAAGACGACTTAAAAGGAAACGCCGCTGGCAAGTTGAAGATGACGGTGACATTCGTTCTCAAATCTGGAAAGCGCTGTGTGTACGTGTGTAGTAATGTTTAGAAACATGCGCATATAGATTTGTAGAATATAAGACTGTTTAATGAAATATTTCCATACCACGAGGCATGAGAGGATTGGGATTAGCCTTCCTGTGCACGATGCACCGACTCACCAGGCTGCGTGTACATCTATGGTTGTATTGTACTTTCGTGGTAGACTGTGATCTCTGAGATTTTGTTGTGGGTGGTGACGCTTTGAGGCTACATTTCCCACCAGTGTGTGGGAGGGGCACAAGGCGAGGGATGGACTGGGGAGAGGAGGGGGAGCAGCGAGTGAAATTACACAGTTCTCTGGTTCACAATGTAGCTGTGTGGGCTTGCATCTTTGTCTCCTTATGTACAAAAAAAGCAGCCTTTGGTCAGACACCAACTGCCCCCACGCACCTCCAAAGCTACAGCTTTCACACCGTCTGAAAGAAAAAGGAAAAAATAGGCGAGGGAAAGAAAATAGAACCATAAGTGAGTGAGGAAAAAAGAAGGATTGAAGGCAATTTTATCAATAAAAACCGGTGAGGTTCCTCGCTGTGTGACCTTGTGGGTATAAACTGATTTTGCTGTGGTTCGGTTTTCTACAGTGCCTGCCACCTGAGAGAATCATTAAAGTGACTTTGCAGAAGGCTGGCAGCTCCCCCTGACACATCAAGAGCAGGAATCTTATTAATGTTACAAAAGGAGGAAGTGTATAGGCTTCCATTGATACTCTCTGGTGTAATTAAAAACTAATTGGTAAGGCTGTTTTGATGGCATATTCCGTCTGATTACCAAATGTGTGAAGGAGGAACTCATGAGATCTTTTAAAAAAATTGCGGTGTTCTTTAATTAGCCGTCAGAGGAGGGTGTGTGATTTACTGTGAAAGGGATGGGTAGGGGGGGTTTAAAGTCTATAATAAAATTATCAACTTTTCCTCACAGCATTGTTATGAGACTCACTGAAACTGTAATGCGTCAGTGCTCAGTGGCGCAGACAGAAAAGTTCAGCTGATATAATCATACTTGGTGTTGTTGAACCTGAAACATTAGATTTGTTGCCTGGTTTTTATTCACTCCTGCAGTTTTATTTCTGTCTAACTAGATACTAGATACTATCCTGAGGCTTTGTCTCTTTTATGTTCGAAGGGATGAAAGCTATGATAATAAAACGCATTTTAAGTGTACAGCTGAGAAATTTCATATATGCACATCAGCATAATTCACTTACCCTCACAAAGACGTGCTGAAATTATTATGAGAAAGGACTTTTTTTTAAAAAAGGGTGTCATATCAGATTTTTATCATTTGTTTTAGATCCTTTCTAGCAAAGAGTTCATATTATAAACTAAATGCATAGCATAAAGATTTAGAAACTGAAATTCCAGCAGGAATCAGGCAGCACTGGATCAGAAACAGCCAATACAGGCAGATTAACACCCAGATTAACACCCCTTAACAGAAAACATGTAAACATGTAACTCCTGCCAAGATAAGTTGTTTTGAAATATACCAGACACACAGTAAGAAAAAAGTATTGGGTCATACTTCTTAATCATTGAATTCAGATGTTTAATTTAGTCCCATTGCCACAGGTGTAAAACAAAAATCAAGCACTTAGCCATGCAGTCTGACTTTACAAATATTTGTGAAGAAATGGGTTGTTCTAAAGAGTCACCTAGTGTTGAGGTGTATGGTGCGTAAAAGTTGTGGAGACTCAATGACTGCAGAATTCCAAACCTCTTCTGGCTTTAACATCAGCACAAAAACTGTGCAGTGGGAGCTTCATGGCATGGGTTCCATGGCTAAGCAATAACATGCAAGCCTTAAATGAAAATTTGTAAACCTAAGTCATGCTGCCATGTTGTTTTTGGAGAGAAGAGGTTTTCTCCTGGCAACCCTTCAAACAAGCCATGCTTGATCAATCTTTGTCTTATTATACTGTCATGAACTTTAACATGTACCTTGCTTACTGAGGCCTGTGGAGTCTGAGATGTAGCTCTTGTTTTTCTCTTTTCTTTTTTTGCCATTTCTCCGAGCATTGCGTGCTCTGATTGTGACATTGGGTTGAATGCTCCAGACCAGCAAACTGCTACAACTTCTGCTTTTATAGAGGCGGTTGTGCTGGCTGATAATCAGATAATGAAGTGCATTTGATTAGCAGCACCTGGTCTGCTTTATTCCTGTTGAAGGAATAAGGGTCTATTTAGCTTTTCACAAAATTGTTTGGATTCCATTGAAAACTTTCTTTTTCACATGACTTTGCACATTGCATGCCATTCATGTACACTGAGCACGCAGGTGCCATTGTAAACATGAGGCACAGTTGGTTGCTTAGATGTGATGAATCAGTGAAGGACAGTTAGGAAACAAACATTGGTGTCTCTAGCATCGTTTCCAAAAGTCTGTTATTTACCTCTTCTACACCTCAGCATAGCAAACCGTGTTTCTAAGTACTTTACCCTAGAAGGAGTTTTCTGACAGGTCACTGAAAAGTGACCTAAACCTAGTGGAAAATACAATTTTGTTTAAAAAAATTGTGTATGTGTAGATAAAGCATTACACAGCAGTGCCAGCTGATTGTTAGATAAGTCTGGCCCCGTTCGTTTGCTGTTGCTACATCTGCCAAAGTATTTTTATAACACTTAGTCCATTATATCAGATATAGACATCTTCAGATATAGCTGGCTAAAATTACAGCCTGTGCTGTGCTAATCAACAGGCTTAGTTGGGGCTCGAGCCCCCAGGCTAATAATGCAAACTGAAATGTTGATTAAAAATATAACGTTACTACTATGATTTCAGAGACTAGTTGTGATGTAACGGTCTGTTTGCTGCATACAGCGGTTTGTAAGAGTCTTCCCTCTGAAGCATCAGACGGCAGCAGGTTCCATCCATAGCAAGAGAGCTGTGCACATTAATGCTTGTGGTGTATGCACTAACTTCATTAATTATTCATAACTATGAATCATTCCCAAAACAGAGACAGAATCAGTCAGGCTGTAACACAAAATGATATATTATACCTTTCAAGTCACAGTTTATAGCTACCTAATCACTTGTTACAAACCAACAGTCCTCAGTTTGAGTCCTGAGTGCTATCACAGCCACTGAGATATTGTATTTAGTTAATAAAAAATGCATTGATTGAATACATTACAACCACATTATATATTTGCTACATTGTTGCTTTTACCTCCATAATTGAAGTTAAACAACAAGGAATGCACATAGTATATTAATGATGACATCATCCAACCCGCTGACTGGAAGGTGCAGAATTTGTACCAAGATTGAAGGGCTGGTTATTTCCTGATATCAACCATGGCAGAACTATCTGCAAAGATCTAAACTGTATTCAGGCCACATTACATTAATATTCACATCCATATGTCAGAGCTCAGACAGCCACATTACATCCCAGCTCTCACTGTCACCAGTATGCACAATACACATCCCTCACTCACATATAATAAATACCTTAAGAAAATAAAGTAAGTACATCATTTTTAATTATAACCTTGGGAACAGAAGGGTAAAATAATTTAGAGGGGCAAATGATTGCATGGTTAAAAAGTATTTAACACTGCTATGCTACTTGACTATACTATAAAGTATGATAGAATTAAATATCTTTTATTTCCTCTGTTTGCGTCCTCTTGTTATAGAACACAGTTTTCATTTAGGTCTCTTTAAACACAATAATCACCTGCATGAAGAAGATCCCAAAGGTTTGTGAAGTCCTGTTGCGAAGCCATAAACTGAGCATTTTCACTGTTGCCATCTTTAAAACCTGATGTAACAAGTAATGGGTAGATCTGTCTGAAAATTAGGGCAGTGCATGCTTGCAACACATTGTTAACCATGGATAATATTGAAAATAATGACCTGAAAGTATTGATTGAGCCTAAAAAGTTTATTAAAGGGCATTTTGCTTTAGCTTTCTGTACAAGTAACCTTTCGCAACCAGGCGAGTCTCTTCCTGCTGGCTTTTAAAAAAATGCAGGCTGAGGTTGCACATTGGCTCCATTTTTCAGTCAATATTTTAATGATGTGAAACTGAAGGGTAAGCATGTTTCTTTGTTATATATTATTATTATCATGAAGTAAGATTTGCTCTCAGGTCAAGCAAAAACAGACAATAAGCAGTGCTTTAGCAGAGGTTTTTCAGAGTCATTTATTACCTCCACCAAGGAGGTTAAGTTGTCATCAGCGTTAGTTTGTCTGTCTGTGTTCAAAATAACGGAAAAAGTTATGAACTGATTTTAACACAGACCATTACATTTTCAGGATGACCTGAATTTTGATCCAGATCCCAGATTTTTTTTAAAATCATGTTTTATCCTTGTCCAACTGGGCAATTTAAAAAAATTTGGTTACAGCTCCAAACTGCAAGTTGTGGCTACTCTTGCAGGGTTTCAGTGACTATAAACAACAAAGTCTCTACCACATTTGTGATATTTATGCCTTGTGTTCTTGCCAATTCCTTCCATCAGGATAGCAGTGTAAAATAGTACACACAGTTCCATGTATTTGTCTAAAGCCCCTGTCACACCATGACAATTTAACACGCTGATGCCGACACATTCAAATTCCCTTAAAACGCTGGAACAACGATGTTAAATGAATGTATACATAACATATATGCTAGGGTACTGCCGGCATTCACACTTGAAGCCCATTTATACCACTCCCCTTAAATGCACCACATAGGCAATTATTCGGTGGCTGTGTGGGAAACATGTTCAGTTCAACTGGATCACATCAAATACTTCTACAAACGGCAATATGCATTGGAGGTATGTTTGATATATGTTACATATATGTTAAAACATGTTACTCATAGTTATTAATATGTTTTGGGTACCTCCATGTTTTTCGACATGAGTAACCTGAGTCTCCGATTGCATTAAGTATCTGCAGCATATGGTCCTCGTATGCGAGACGTAAGAGCCATATGCGGGAAAGCATCGGAGGTTTTGTGCATGCTCAAAACTTTCCCAGAACCACACCGTACTACCTCATAGACCGGCATAATTATGCATGCTCTTAACACATACAAAACTTCTCTAGAACGTAATTGATGTACTTGCAGTTTTTTTCCTACTCTGACATACGCTTGTTAAATCATCATGGTGTGACAGGGGCTTAAGCAAATGTGAGTGCTAATTAGCTCAGATTAGCTAGCTAGCTTATGTCAATTCATGGGTCATTAGCAGATTTCAAATATTTTAAAAAGGTAAAATGTTTACCGTTTCTGCCGGTCTGTGGCTGGTGCATGTTGCTGTGGCTTTCATTGGTGTGAAGTCTTCATGATGAAATTAAAAGTGTTAAATTCAAAAGCTTGAGTATTTTCAAATTTATTTCAGCTTGCTGTAAGTCTGTGAAAATTTAGGTTGATTTATTGTTTTCTATAAATCAATGTTCCTGTAGTATAGTGGTTTACACACTCACCTTAGAAACAAAAGGTCCCTGGTTTGATTCCAGGTGGGGACACCAGTCCCTCTCACCATGGAGGGTTGCGTCAGGAAGCCCATCTGGCGTAAAACCTGTTTTATATAAATTATTTGCTCTGGAACCATGGTTATGATATCTTTTTTTTTTTTTTTACTAACTGTTGATGATACAGAATTCTGCAGATTTTCTTGTGGGCCTCATCAGTTTCAGGGTCACTGCAGTCAGTGTTCTTGGGCAATAGCAACAAGACAGTAATATCACTTGTTTAGATGAAATAAATCTCTATGTTATGCTTTGCTAGCAGCCATGAAAAAAATGAGTGACTCATTACTTAAAGGCTTTGTTTATTCATGGCATGTGAGCTCTGAAGCAGCTTCAGTAAATGAGTTACATCACCATGATCAGCCGATAAAGAGACAACTTGTCTCAAGACTTTTATTATTATGCACATGGAGTTATTCTAAATCGGGATCTATAGTGGGAGAGAAGTGAAGCCAAGTGGATTATAAAACAGTGATGCACCTATCTGTCAGATGACTAGTAGAGCAAGAACATAACTGTAACTTCATATGACAGCAACTCCTACATTATGCAGGAACTAGCAGCACTCAGACAGGTTTGACACAGCCCTTCTCTTTAAGTGTTAAGGAAAACAGCTCGGAAAGAATGTGTACACCATAAACTGGAATGAGTGGAAAAATTACAAGAAAAATGAGCAGCCAAAATAAAACTGGAAAAAAAACTGAAGTATACTGTATATACATATATTGAATTTATTGATATCTTATGAATGTACACAGGGATTGTTTGCTCTTTTTACATTCATTAGCTCGTTTGTCTGTTGAAGACTGAATACTAGTGAGTTGCTATAAATGACAACAGTTGACCTTTTTTCATGCTCATACATCCTACACATCTCTTTAGAAGCGATGCTTCTGATGGATCATATCTGCTGCTGGACAGCACAGAAAGTGCTTGTCTCCCCCTGAATAGATTAATATTCTATAAATGAACAGCTTCTCTTTTTGCAGGCTGTCCCTTCCATTTAATATTTGATACATCCACCTCTCTGATTCCAAACTGAAGAGGTGTAAAATAAAGGTGTGACAAAAGGATTGAATTACTTTTTAAATGTTACGGCACCTTAATAATGAGTTTACTATAGTCCTAACCACAGGAAATGTTTAGAAGTTAGAAATGCATGTTTTATACAGCACTAGAGGTATGATTAAAAGCAATCCTACTCAAGATCATCTTATTGTGCACCTCTGGACAGTTTTCAGGCTACTCCATAAAGACCTGTTTCTTTTTTTACTTTTGCTTTTGTGAGCTGTCCTGATGCAAGTGTGTTTATTTTAGTGCACACATCTCCTTCACATGTAAAAGGTCCCTGATGAGCAACCAGCAGGAGGCACAAGCCCAGTTTTGGGGGTCACAAGCCAGCGTATGCGTAGTGCCTGCCTGAGCCCATATAAATGGGAGTATTATGTCAGGAAGGGCATCCGGAGTAGAAGTCTGTGCCAAATCACATGCGTGGATTCATCCTCTGCAGCGACCCTCTGGGGTAAAACCTTTCACTTGTAAGGCGAATGTGTAAACAATGTTAAAAATGTTTAAAAAATGAAATGGTTAAAGAAGTCTTCAAATGACATGACACCTTTTGGCTTTGTAACTGTGGAGTGTGAGGGCTTCCTCTGGATTTATGCATGCATGTGGCCAAACTTATGGACACTAGACAGACCAAAAATATTCAGTCACACCTCTTTATGATTAAATTACCACAGGTGTATAAAATCAAGCGCCTGGCCATGTGGTCTGCTCTACAAGCATTTGTGAAGGAAGCAAGAGCTCACTGAATTTCAGCACAGTCCTGTAATAGGATGTCACCATTGCAACGTCAGTTTGTGAAATTTCTTCCTTCCTAGATATTCCACGATCAATTCCATGTGGTATTATTGCAAAATGGAAGTCTTTAGGAACCAGTGGCAAATCAGGTAAAGTTACAGAGTGGGCCGCCAAGTGCTGAGGCACAAAGTGCATAAAAGTCGCCAACGCTCTGCTGATGCAATAACTGCAGACTTTCAAACCTCCTCTGGTATGAACATCAGCACAAAAACTGTGTGCCAGGAGCTTCATGTCATGGGTTTCCATGGCTAAGCAGCTGCATGTAAGCCTTACATTATCAAGCACAATCTTAATGCTTTAGCTTACCAAGACATTTTGGACAACTTTGTGGAAACAGTTTCGAATAGGCCCTTTTCTGGTCCAGCATGACTGTGCCACAGTGCTCAAACCAGTGTCCATAAAGACAAAGTTGGATGAGTTGGAGGACTGGACTGATCTGCATAGAGCCCTGACCTCAAACCCATCAAACACCTTCAGGATGAACTAGAACAGTGACTGAAAACCAGGCCATCTCATCCAACAGTGGTGTCTGACCTCACAAATGCTCTTCTGGGTGAATAGACAAAAACTCCCAAATTTCCCCATTGGGGATCAATAAAGTAATATCTTAATATCTTAACTCCCATAGACATTCCAAAGTCTCGTAGAAATCCTTCCCAGAAACTGCAAGTTGTTAGAGCTGAAAAGGGGGGGGACCAACTGTGGTTTCTAGCTGGCACCAGAAATGCTAGTCATTTAAATGCGTTGTTCAATTTTAATTTTACTGATGAATTAAAAATGACTGTTTTCTAAGCGTTTTAGTCAACTAGTCAGATTTTTTTCTCTCTCGTTTAAATGACCAGTAAATTAGTCACCAGGAACATAGTACTTTATCAACTGCCTGGAATAAATGTCAAATTTAACCAAATATCCTGGAAAAGTCTACAGCAGATGAATGAAATAAAAATGCAATCTAAAGCAGAATATGCAGCTATATCTGTTAAAAATAGAATTCCCTTTTTCTCTAAGCAGATGGTTTAGCATATTGCCTGAAATCAAGTGTAAAATGACTAATAACTTTATAGTTTTTATTCACATACCAAGTTATGGACCCATTTAACAACTCTATCCACAGTCACTAAATTAAACCTAATACTCTAACATCTTTAAAATTATTTTCTAAATCAAGAATGGCTTGGAAAGTGTGTATTGCATTTCTAAATTTAGACATTTTGCAGGTAAAAAAGCTTTACTTGTATTGGTCTAAATTTATTTAATTTTACAACTAAAGTGCTATACCTTTATGTAAATCATCATTAATTAGTTAAATATTTTTAAAATTTATGCACTCAAAGGCTTATCAGTGACAGAGTTCATCAAGAGGTAAAGCCAGTAAGCAAATTACCCCTTACCTCTGCTCGGAAACCCTGCTGCTCATGCTAAAATGAAGCCCCCAAATACTCTGTGCTTGTTCAGGCCTGTCTGAAGAGATGGTTTGGATGCTTTCCGTGAGAGTTTGGACCTGAAACAGCCACCAGCAAAATGAAGGCAGTAATTTCAGTGGAAGATAAGTGCTGACTAATTCCAGACATCCCTGGATGAAGTTACATGTCTCTATTTGAGAGACACAAGTCCAGGCAAAGACAAAGAACCTCTGTTGGCCTTACAGCTACAGCAGATATCTGTGGTGATTACAGATGGTTATTCTTCCACTCATACTCTCCCTCTCTCTTTTTAATACTCTTCATTTTGCCCTTCCATCATTTTAATTTTTCTCATTTTCTCTGTGCTTTACTTTCACCCCACTGTCTCCCTCTTTCATTCTCTCCGGCCCCCAGACAGCCAACATCATCAACATCTAATAAAAGATCATTTCAATCTTAGAAAAGGTCGAGATGAGAACCCAAGGTTCAGCACCTTCGTTTTAGAAGTTGATTAAATGGAATCTCTAGCACTACGAGCTCAATTTTATTCCTATTTTTCCTTAAATAAAAAAGAAATTGAGATCTGTTTGAATTCTTGATTAAAAAGTGGCAATCGGCACTTGCTAAATGATTACATAAAGAGTATCAAAAAACTCCAGTAACTTTTTTTTTTTTACATAATCAAAGAAATACTACATGAAAGAGAAATGTCAAGTTGCCCCTTGAAGACAGTGTTCTCTCACAGAAGAATTTCATTATCTCCAACCATAGTCCAAATGATGAGAATGTCATGACAAAAACAAGCTGCTCGACATAGGGAATTTTGATTTTATAGCCAGTATGGATTGGATTTCATAATCAACACAAGATTTTAATGGCAAGAACTGAGGAGCAAAGTTGGAAAAATAATACAAGAAAAGCTGAAACATTTCTGACAGCTTCTTCTGCTTTTTGTGACCTGTGTGGGACCGCAATGAAACCACAGACAATGATGAAGAATTGATTTTCGGGGGAACACAAGTGATGATATTTTCACATAAAATTCAAGCAAACAAATGGTTAAAAGAAATAGAGGCTGTGGTTTGATGAAAATACTTATCAAAGTTCAGTGTATTTCAAAAGTTTCCCACATATTCACAGCATCATTTGAATGCAAAAAAAAAAAAAAATCATGAATTTAGTTGGCATCTTCATTTCTTCTATTTTCATAATTTATCAGTCAATATTATTGACCCCTGAGCTGTTTGCTCACTCATTAAACCTCTGTATCTGTGTGTCCGATTTTGCATGTTTTGCATTCAAAATGTAAATGTTTAAAGAAAATGTGTCCATCGCAGATGTTTCTGCATGTGCAAACATAAATGGAAATGCAGATCACAAGACAAAAACACAGTTTTGTGCAATTCTAACCAGTTTGAAACTCAATATTTGATAAGAGCATCTTTATGCTTCAACACAGTCTGAACTCTCTTAGGTAAGCTTTCTTGTCATTTCTTTAAGTAGTCTTCAGGAATAGTTCTCCAGGCCTCTTGAAGGACATTCTGAAGCTCTTCTTTGGATGTTGGCTGCCTTTTGTTCCATTCTCTGTCAAGATGATCCCACACTGCTACAGTAAATCTGGAGCTCTGGACTCTAGGGAGGCCAATCTATGACTGATAGTGTTTCATTGTGTGTTTTTCTATCTAGGTTGGCTTTTACTGTATTGGACGTGTGTTTGGGATCAATGCCATTCTTATAAATGAAGCTGTTTCCAATCAAATGGATTCCAGATGGTTTGCATGGTGGATCAAATCCTGACACTACATTTCTGCATTCATAGTCCCATCAATTTTGACAAGATCTCCAACACCACTGGCTGAAATGTAGCTCAAAACCATGACAGAGCCTCCACCATGTTTGTACACATGGCTGCAGACACTCTTTCTACCTATCTCCTGACCACCCCTGTACATATTGATAATGATTTGGATTCATCAACTGTTGCCACTGATTTCAGTTCTTATATCATTTGGCACTTTCTCCCTGTTTCTTTTTCTTAAAACCAACCAACTGAGACTATTTCTGGTGAGGCTTCAGTAAACAGTAGCTGGATCAGTTAAAGGACCAGATGGGCTTGTGTCCCCGCCTGGAATAGAACCTGGGATCTGTTGCTTGTAAGGTGAACTTGTAAACCACTACTCTATCGGGACGCAGTCAGATAGATGCAATACCTTTAATATACACCGATCAGGAATAAAACATTATGACCACCTGCCTAATATTGTGTTGGTCCCCCTTTTGCTGCCAAAACAGCCCTGACCCATCGAGTCATGGACTCCACCAGTTCACCACTGTTCCTTGCTTCAACCAGTTTAACTAGATACTGACCACTGTAGACCAGGAACATCCCACAAGAGCTGGAGTTTTGGAGATGTCCTGATCCAGTCATCTAGCCATCACAATTTTGGCCCTTGTCAAACTCGCTTGCCCATTTTTCCTGCTTGTAACACATCAACTTTGAGGACAAACTGTTAATTTGTTGTCTAATATATCCCACCCACTAACAGTTACCATGATGAAGAGATATTCAGTGTAATTCAGTTCACCTGTTAGTGGTCATATTGTTATGCCTGACTGGTGTACTTAAAGCATACACTGAAAGCATGCAGAATTTTACTACATGGGACAGCACGGTGGCTTGGTGGTTAGCACTGCTGCCTCACTGTAAGAAGGGCTTGGGTTTGAATTTGAAAGCCAATTAAGCTCCTCTTTGCAGAGTTTGCATGTTCTCTCCTGTGTCTGTGGGTACTGTGGCTTTCTCCCAGAGTCCAAAAGCATGCATGGGGTTAGGTTAACTGGCGATTTCAAATTGGCTGTAGATGTGAATGTGAGCATGAATGGTTGTCTGCTCCTCTGTGTTAGCCCTGTGATAGACTGGCAACCTGTGGAGGGTGTACCCTGCCCCTTACCCCAGGACACCTGTCACAATCGGACTGAATGAAACACCTTAAATCAATGATTAAGAGATGTGGCCCAATAGTTTTGGCCATATTGTGTGTATGCTATTTGCACACAGATTAAAGAAATACTGTTTCACTCTTTGACAAAGATTGAAACATTTTGGAAAAGGGTCAGCGTAGCATCTAAAAAGAATATCTAAAAAAGACCCAAAGCTGTTTTTTGGCTTATATCTCAAAGAACAGTTATAAGGAAATATAGAAATTTTCTTTAAAACTCAGCCTTTTAAATGCCAAAAAGCAAAATCATTTGAGGAAAAATAAACTCAAAGAAAAACAAAAGTCAAGAACAAAAAAGAAACTTCAAAAAGCATAGTTAATTCAATTTGAGCCTGTTTATTTTCAGACAATACTGCAGTACTGTAAAATACAGTTAATAATAAAGTCCTTTTGCACTTTACTTGTGTATTTCTGCTTCATGTTGTTTTATACATATGCTCTATTTCTGAAGACAGTACATTTCTGGATCGTCAGTACATGAATGATGAACAATGCTTTGGCACTATTACTTGACATTTTGATTTCAGGATTTTTACTTTTAGTGACAATTTTTTTTGCAGTGTCATATTGGCACTTTTACCTAGGTGATGGATTTGAATGTATTTCAATGCATGAGTGGTGCATCCACCACTCATAATTAAATGAGCAAATAACTGACATCCTCAGTTACACAACTAATCACTTCTGCTTCGCAGACTTGGTTCAGGTAAACACAACTGTGCTGTCCACTCCCACATCCCATTATCAGTCACCATTCTACCATGTCCGTGAAAAATTAAAATAAATGAGAACAAACTTTATTCATTAAATACATTATTATTATTTTTATTATTATTATTATTATTATTATTACTACTACGTACATAGAAAGGGGTGAGTTTTGGCCGAAGTGAAGAGATGTGTATTGCAGTAAATAAAATGCTGAATTGCTGGCAAGAAAGTTTACTCACCAACAAACTAATTATTGTATTATATGTGACCTAATGGTATTTAAAAACAATGTCATGGTACTGTATAATTTCCGATATGAGTTGTAGTGTTTCTAATTTCTTTTGCAGCTTTCAACTCCATAAATCTGAATGTTGGAACTAAAATGGACTCCAGAAGCCAACTAGCGCAACAGGACACCATTAGTCCTTTTGTATGCTTTCTTTAGTTTAGTATCCCTGGCAACTGCAGTACCTGTGAGACACTGATTAAAGTTCTTTTCCTCACTGCCAAGCCTATGAGAGCTCACCATTAACAGGCCATAGGGCTGCATTGTCAGCACACTAATGAAGCCAGTGTGTTCTTTTTAAAGTGTCATTCTGGATTATGGCCATAATGTGAGGGTGAGAGTGGATCTGTATAAGTGTCTCTGCAAGACCTAACAGCATGCGTCCATGTGCTCTGGCTTCCCCCCCTCCCCCTGACGTTTCCGCAACACACTGCGGGTACATGTGGAGCCTCGGCGCCTGCACAGCCCAGGATCCCTGCCGTCACCTCACCGGGCAACTGGCACTGGAGTAATTTCATCTGACAGGTGACTTAACAAAGCTTTGGTCCATGGCAGGCAGCAGACCAAAGGCAGGAGGATATATGTTGGGACTGTCAGGCTTGTTTTCAGCTGGGAGCTACGTGTCCTGTCAATATTTAGATTTGCAGACAGATTCTGATGGTCTATGTTAACAGAGGAAAGAGAAGAAGATGTCACTGGCTGTCTAAAAACTTTTTCTCCCGAGAACAATTAAAATACCACCTGAAGTCAGATACTGTGAAAATAAAAACCTTATGTTTACTTTCTTGAGAAGACACATGGTTGAGGGTGAATAGTACAAAAAAATAAATAAGTAAAACATCCGTTGACTTTTCGTGTATGTATTTCATTAACCTTAAAGGAAAATGCTACGAGGTCAGGGACAGATGGCATATTTATTGCACTTGTCTAGTCTTGTCTACCAGTCAAAGCACTTCATACTGCACTCAGAAAGAGAGGTCCATTTCTCTCCTCACAGGTAGAGTGTACACCAGTGTATCCCCTGTATAAAGTGTATAAAGGTATAAAGCAGCAAAAGGTACATTTTTGCAATTCTTTTTCTACATTTTAAGTTGCAGTACCAGAAGACAGGAAATGTTAGCCTTAGATTTTAATGTTTCGGTAGGGTGATTCAACAAAATCTGTGCTGTTTGTGGTTAACAAAGGTGAAAAAAAAAAAATTATCACAATTTCAAAGGTGTTTTATGTGATGTGACTGTTATTTACACTTTACAGAAAACATGTTTTCACATCTTAAAATCTAAATTTAAGTTATAATTTTGCAATGTTTTCATAAACACCTCACACTATAATTTAACCTCATTTCGCTCTTTTTGGAATTCAGCTATATTTACAGTATGATTGTGATCACATATTGCAAAACCTCTCAGTTCAGATTTCCTTTCAAATAATCACACACACACACACACACACACTTTTTTAGAAGTATGCAAAGCACCATTCATTGTGGGCTATGATGAAATAAAACCTAAAATCTAACAGTTTCTTAAAAAACCTGACTGAAACTGTTGACAGCAGTATTCCATTGGAGTCAGCTGGGTTTGCATTTCTGGCCCTGTACTCCATTTGCTCTACTACGGTTTTGCCATTGTTGATTCTGAACTATTATACAAATCAATGACCTGCTTACTCACCAAGGACTCTTGATATTGACCATTTTAATATATTCCAATCAGTTAATAAAATAAATGAATATTTGAGGATAACAATCGTAAACACTCTAATATGCTAGAGAAGTAGATCAATGTCACATGAAGTTCTTTAATGAGAAATTAACTGTTTTCTCTGTTGGCATTGTAAAACCACTTCCAGCAAATATTTCTAATAATGATTAAATATGTGTGTTAGACAAAATATATTAAATATTGTAAAGATGTAACAGACATTCAATCCAAATACATGACAGAAAGTGACAGGGTTGATAATTTGTGTTAATCTGTTATTATTGTGTTGATTTTAGCAGCAATCGGTACACCACATGGTATCATTCAATTTAGATATTTTTGTACTTCATAACTGCAAAACCACTTTTTTGTAACTCTTTTAAGTTTGAGATTTCAATGTAACAGGGTTGAATACCTGAGACAGATGAAGCCCAAAAGTGCACAAAAATAACAAAAAAATAATTCATAATTGGAACGAAGACCATTACTCCCTGCTGTTCCAAAGAGGATAATGATGCCAGAAGGTTGCACTATGCAGTTGAATAAAACACCAGGGCAAAGGCAAATGCTTTAATTTCTCTGAAAATTCAAATTTATTTTTCTGAGAAACTATTTAATGCACGAAAGAGCGACAGCTTTGTTGAGTATAACCCAAAAGTTCACAATATGTACTGAAAAAGATGCGATTGCTCGATGGTTTATAGGGACAGGCAAAACTCCTGATTGTCCAAGGAAAAACAAGCATTTCATGCCCCAAACAGCCCCAAATCTGTAGAATGGTATGCTATTTATATGCATATTTAAGTTATGTTTATTTAGGACTGTTACTTCATCGCGAGAAAGTTCTGGGTTTGAATCTTCCCTGGGTCTTCGTTCTGCTTGTGTTCGGTATGTTTATTGATCATTCCAAGTCAGCTGTTTTTCCAGGTTTGAGTAGTCAGACAGACTAGAAAAGCACTATTGGAATATATAGTTCCCACATGACGTTATATAGGCAAGATGTAGGCAGCTGTGCATTCAAGACACTTGAGGAAATGTCACCAACCCAACCATTAGCAAACTTATTGTACGCCTCAAGTGACTTGTTGGCCTGGAATTGCTCACTGGTATTGAAAACTGCATGCCAACACAAGATAGTGGTACACGTCTTAGACCCCCGTCCAACCCTATTCCACTGGAGCCGTAATAGTGCTGATTATGGAGATCTGTGCTGATTTAACGTTCCCGATCAAACTGGCACAAAATGGCTGAAAATTGGGTTCCTGACAATTTATTGCCATTATATTCACGGCATTCATGTTGTGACCCTGGTGTTCAGGATGCACTCACGATGTATTCTATTTTAATGTTGATATCGTTTAGCATCATTGTCCCCCATCATGCTGTTACGACCGGCTGTTATCAGCAATACTGGGATTATGCCGGGAATGCAATGGGAATTGCATGTGATAAACGGCAGTTCAACCAATACCACCAAAACATCTTTCATCGTCATAGTATTGAATTGGTGGCAATGCTGAAACTTCATGGTTCAGCTTTTCCTTTGCTAACAAGTATGGATCCACACCTATTATGCCGATTTTCCCATCGTATCTCTTTCTATCCTCCATACTTAATGATTCTGCATAGTCTTTCTCTCCTTTTGCCTTTTCATGATTTTGATCACAAGTTGAATCTGACATCAAAACAGTTTTAAATTTGCAGGGGAGATAAACAGCGGTGCGTGTAAACAAGTACAGCTTGCCAACAAAGATGGCGTCACTAAGGAGGTCACGTGACCAAAAAAAACATGTCTGTGGGAACTATGTATACATTTCCAAGTGTATGAATGAATGGGCAGTCTTTTGAAAGGTCCCTTTTTTGTACATTAGGGTACTTTTTTTTTTACTCAGTAACACACCTTCCAAAGCTAAACACTGAATTTGACTGCAAATACAGTGTTCTCACTCTGGCCTCATTGAAATGTAAGTAAATGCATAGGGTTTTATCAGAATTCTGAATTGAGACAGGACAAATGAGATGCAGTGGGAACTCTTCCTGATAGCAGACAGGGGTCACAGACAGCTACCCTCTCAGCCACTAAATATGTGACACATTTATTGGACATGAAAAATGAAAATATCGATGGATTTAACTCCAGGGTCAGAGTTAGCAGAGGAGACAGGTTAACTAAATGACTTGGACACAATGGAGCAGAATGCACTGCTGTGGACACAGAGTCCACACAGTCATAATCAGAACTGTCACTATACAACTGCCTCATTAGGCAAGCAACAGGTGTAAGCAATCATATGGCAGGTGTTGGCAATTATTTGGCATCAACACGGCAGGTGAGCGCTGTTTCTGGTGATATAGCATATTGGTAGGAAATGGATGAAATGTACTAAGGTTTCCACAAGTGCTTTTCCCTCCGTGTGGCAGGCATCCATTGACAAATTCAGGCCAGTCAAGGACGAACTACTTCACTCTTTCAAACCTGCACTTCATCACACTTAAGCGTGGTTTAAAGAATTTTTAAAAAGTCAATGTCCAGAGATGAAGGACGTTAAGAATGTTATGTTCAGTGCTTTCTTTTTTCTTTCTTTTTGCTGTCTATTAGGTTGGCACACTGTCTTGTTTGAAATTTAGAGAAGATTTCTTTTTTCTTTCTTTTTTTTTACACTCAATGTATTTTGTTTTCTATTTAGAGATGACTGCAGAAATTGTTGGCAAGGCAGATGACATGCCAAGAAGGCAGATATGAACGAAGGACCCTAGTTTCCCTCTGCGAGCACTAATGATGCTTTTTGTGGTACAATATCTTTGAATATTCTTCATATAAGGCATTCATATGAGTTACAGTATCTTTTGATGCATGTTTGGATCCAATCCAAATTATTACTTCAACCAGGACTACCTCATTAGGCAATAAAATTGCCTAATAATGGCATAAAATTTTTACCAGTGGTGAGACTTGGCCCAGCTCAGAAGTGATTAACTTTCGACGTCAATCCAGATCCAGATCTGGATTATATTTGGCATTACGCACCATATCTCAACAAATATAAGCCATAAAGAATTATTGAAAAGCTTCATATGTTAGAAATAATTTTGAATCTGGACATGAGGCATCTTTCCTCTGAGTCTCTCACACTCTGAAACCCATTCTGTGCCACCATAATCGACCTTGTTTTGGAACATCATGTATTTTCTTAAGAGTACAAGATCTATGTTTTTGTTCACAGTTCACTGTGTATACATTATGACCTTGTTTGTTCAAATTATGAGACAACATAACCAGCCAGGACTGGTTTCTGTATGCTGAGAGACAGGCTATATTTTTGTCTATCATTTTCTGCTGTATTAGATACGCGCCTGAAATCAACATCCATACACTCTGATTATCACACTGTTTCGGACAGTTAAGCCTGTCCACGTCAATAATAGATGCCCAATTACAAACGGTTTCGTGTGAATTCACCTCTGTACCGGGGCAAGGCCCAGCCCAAGAAGATAAATGTGAACTGATTCCTATAATCTGGGCTCATTCTGGCTGAGTTCCTGCGAGAGCTTTTGGCAAACTGAGTCCAGCGCTGCTTTACCTGTGACCTCAATAAATATTTTTATATGAATGGAAGATTCCTCCGGTCTATTCTTGGGCTTCCAATTAAAAAATCGGGGCTAAATTTCCTAACCTGACCCAGATCCAGATATCATTCTGAATCCTGGGATTCCAGTAACTGATACAGGTAGAAACTCAAAGCCAATAACAACTCATTGCTGTTACAATGTTACAGAATTTAATAAATTCCATGAAATAGCATCTGATGCAGATAAATTCTGTCCACTACTACATTAAATAATTATTGGGGGGGGCTTTTTTTTATCAGCTTGGTCCAAAAGTACAAAATTTTTATTTAAAATAAATTATTTTCATACCCAACATTAATTTTAAATACTTTACTGCTAAAAAATAAATAAATTAAAAAAAATAAATAAGGGAACACTTTATACTTCACATTGGAACTTGAAACTTGAAAACTTACCTGAAAAACACTGGACAACAGTTGAAGCCAAATTTATCAACCCTTTGAGGGCTCGCTTCAAAATCACACAAAGTAATCAAAGTTACAAGTTGTTCAGTTGTTGCCTTCATTATTTTGTGCAAGACAATACCACTCAAAAACTTGTGGAAACATAGGAATGAATGCATACAATACATTTTAACAAATAACTTCAGCTTGTTAAGAGTGTCCCCTGTAGCGTAATGGTTTGTACATTTACCTTACAGGCGAAAAGTCCTGGTTCTATTCCAGGTGGAACACCCTCACCATGGATGGTTGTGTCAGGAAAGGCATCTGGTGTAAACCCTCTGCCACATTACTAATGCATATTAATCTGCTGTCATGACCCCTTGATGGAGAATACAAGGGAGCAGGAGAAAGGTACATTTTAGATTTTTTTTTTTTAAAGGGAAAATCTACATTGGCATATAATAGCCCATTTTCAGCATCCAGTACTCATGTGTTACAGCGATATGCTGTTTAACTGAATGAAAATCTATCAAACTAAAAGGTTGACTGATGGCAGCAGCCTAAGGATGAAGCCAGGATCATGTCTAATTTTACATTTGATTTTTAAATCTAATGAGTCAATTTTAACTTATCAGGGATGAAATATATTTGACACCAATGGAAGATAAAATATATGGCTCAAACAGTAAAGACAGTTTACTGATAGACCTATTATATTATATGGGCCCAGTCAGACTGATTTTAGATGATTTTCAGGAGAAAATATTTTGACGTTCAGAATCAGAATTTTCGGACATTGTACCATCCGAAATTCAGCTCATCATGATTTAATGTAATTCAATGAGTGTACATATTTGAACATGAAATGCAGTCAGAATACAGTTAGACTGTCTGCAGCAAGTTGGGGTTTTTTTGGGGGTTTTTTGTTTTTTTAATCTTTTCAGTCAGTTCAGCCTCAGATTCACTCAAATATCCAAATCTTCAAGATCCAAACTGAGACATTTTTCCATCAGTGTGGTCAAATACTTCCCAACAAATGATTGATTCTTGATCAGTTTGCAATGCGTCTTAAGCTTTGCAGATATGTTTTATTTGAGATGAGATGAGATGAGATAAGATGAGATTCAACTTTATTGTCATTACTCATATACAAGTATAAGGTAACGAAATGAGGTTTGGCATCTCACCAGAAGTGCAGTAAGCAGGAGTGCAATAATAAATATGAATATTATGTACAAAAGTGGTCGTAGTGCTAAGATAACCTATTATGATACTATAATTTAGGTGTATATGAATGTTTATAATTTAAGTACGTTTTTACAGAATTACTAATATTCAGGATAAGGTGCAGTGGAGGTATATACATTTATATATAGATATATACACATATATATATATATAATATGGCAAATATGCAGATAAATATATAGGTAGTCCATTAGGTAATTTGCTGATAGAAATGGTGGAAAGACCAAGATAGTAGAGGGGTTAGAGGGGGACAGAGTTCAGATTTAGGGGGACAGAGTTCAGAGTTTGGGGGGCAGAGTTCAGGAGGGAGACAGCTCTAGGGAAAAAGCTGTTCTTCAGTCTGCTGGTTCTGCACCGGAGGCTCCTGAAGCGCCTCCCAGAGGGCAACAGAACA
>VUQH01085497.1:0-17633 GCA_015106775.1 Etroplus canarensis
GTGTTTTCTTCTTTTTGCCTTTCTTGTGTACTGTTTCTGCATTGTAGGGTGTCCTTGGCATTGTTTACATTGCATTGCATTGTTGCAACTGTTGCACGTTGCACACATTGCACTTTATTTATTTATTCATCTCTTAAAAAAAAAAAAAAAAAAATCTTTCAAACTTAAATTTTTCTAACTGTAAAAATAAAAACTAGTCCTGTCTCTGTCACATGTTTACATGTTTATATGTTGCACCAGGTCCTGGAGAAACATTATTTCATTTCACTATGTTCTGCACCAGCTATATGTAGTCGAAATGACAATAAAACTCTTGAATCTTGAATCTTGAATCTTGTCCAGAAGAGTGCAGTCCTAGGAACAGCTAAGATACTGCGCAGAACCCTCAAGCTCCCAGGCCTCTGGTAGAGGAGCTTGAAGGACAAAAAAAGAATATATAATCTGACGTAACCCCTGGAGTGCCTTCAAGTACTCCCAGGGGTACGGTACCCCCATGTGACAGCAAGTGCACTAGGGTACCTGTAAGTGTGGCATATATTATCTCACACTGGATCATGAGTTTGAGAAGATGCACAGGATATAAAATCTTCACTTTTTTTTCTCTGTG
The DNA here is from genome assembly GCA_015106775.1 of Etroplus canarensis. Taxonomy (NCBI): domain Eukaryota; kingdom Metazoa; phylum Chordata; class Actinopteri; order Cichliformes; family Cichlidae; genus Etroplus; species Etroplus canarensis. Next base: position 608 of record VUQH01085497.1, read on the forward strand.
CCTTTGCTCTGAATCTTATCACCAAACACACAGTACTTAAAAAAAAAGTTGAAATCTGTGTTGATCTGCCTGAAATGGGTAAACATCCCTTATGATGAGAGCGCTTAGAAGTGACAGAAGTTAAAGGAGAAGCTAGCATCGCATCGTTCATGGTATATTTACAGAACCTGTTTGTAGAGAGCGTAACTCCGGCTACAGTTTACTGCTATCTCCTGAATGCATCATGTGCAGGCAATCATGAGGGTTACTTGTTCTGCAAAGAGGGCAGCTGAATGCGTGTGACTGCGTCTGTTCGAAACGTGGCTGTGCACAAAGAGCAGATTGTGGGTTAGCTTTCTCACTGACCGCTCATGTGAGTGAGCGACTGAAGTCATGGGTTAGGGTTAGGTGAGACATGCTTCAAAGAAGACAGCGGTCCTGCTGTTTGTCTGTGTGAATTCACGTTTCTTCATCCAGTTACTCTCTGTTTCATTTTGAAGGCAGCGTTTCGTAGTTCTACTTCCCCCTCTTTGTTCCTTTTCCTGCCCTTGTTGGCTTGAGTTCACCTGTCTTTTGTTATCCCCGGTGGATTAGCAGTTAGCCTTTATGTTCTCACCCATTTGTCTGTTTGACTGCCTAGTTATTTTCTCCTGTCGGTAATAACAAGCTGTACATAGATGTCAGAACTTTTTCAGTATTTTGAACTCACCGGTCTCACCATCATCTCACAATCATTAAGTAATGTTTGCTTTACTAATTAAAGTACCCTTTTTCATTTACCTGTCTGTGAGCACATTCCGTTTTTCCTCTGCTTTTGGGCCCACCTTAATTGCAAATGTAAGGCCCTATAGGAACGAAAGTATTGGGCCACTTGTGCATTACACCTTCTGGAGCTTTTACGACACCTCAGTCTAAGGCTACTTTCGCACTGCAGGCAAAAGTGGCCCAGATCTGATTTTTTTTGCCCATATGTGACCCACATCTGATGTTTTATGACAGTCTGAACAACACAAACCTGATTTTTTTTCAAATCAGATTTAGGCCACTTTCATGTGTGGTCATGAATCGGATACGCACCAATGTTTTTCAAAAGGACCTCAGTCTGAATGGTCATTTTATCTGACTTTTACATCATTCAATCTTCAACACCCCCCTACTGTAAATAAAATATGTGCAATAATAATTATGTAATAAGCATGCAACCTCTGATATTATGACCTGACCACAGTAAACAATGCACAAAACAAACATGGCAGACAGCATTGATGGAGCTAGTCAGTGGGAAGAAAGTGAAGTTTTACTCACAGGCTGACATGTGTAGCATCCATGTTTACTTCTTATACATGACATGAGTGTGACGTCACATCTTCTGTGCTTGCGCGTCACTTCAGGGCTGGAGTCTGTTCAGACTGGAGTCTGACGGCGTCACATTTAAATTACAATGTGAACGACCACGCAACATAATCGGATCTCAGCAAAAAAATAAGAATTGAGCATTAAGACCTGCAGTGTGGATGGAGCACAAACCCACAGGCATTAATATGGAGTCGGTCCCCCTTTTCGAGCTATAACAGCTTCCACTCTTCTGGGACAGCCTTCTCCAGGATTTTGGAGTTTGTCTGTGTAAACTTCTGCAGATCCATCCAGACGAGCATTTTGTGAGGTCAGACACTGGTGTTGGACGAGAGGGCCTGGTTCACGATCTCTGTTCTGCTTAACCCTAAAGGTGCTGGGATGACGTTGAGGTCGGGGTTCTGTGCAGGCCGGTCAAGTCCTTCCACATGAAACTCATCTAACCAGGCCTTTATGGTCTTGCTTTGTGCACTGAGGCACGGTCGAGCTAGAACAGAAAAGCGCCTTCCCATGCCATGAAGCTCCTGGCACACAGTTTTTGTGCTGATGTTAATGCCATAGGTGTAAATCATGTACTCTGCAGTCCCTCAGTCAGCAGAGCATTTGCTGAGTTTTTGCACTATGCACCCTCAGCACTCAGCAACCCTGCTTGGTAACTGTGTTTCAGCATGTGTGGAGAGAGAGACACAATATACAGGACTCCTGGAAACAAGACGAGGATAACAAAAAAACAAGCTTTATTAGCTGAAAAGTCCTTTAAAATGAATTTCAAATCAGGCATCAGAACACAGAGAACTGGAACACGCTGACTACAGAAGACAACATCAGACCAACAATGCAACACTGAGCAGAGGAAAGGCACGGGTATAAATACACACAGACAAGGGCAAATGACAAACAGGTGGGAAGGGAGAACAGGTGACAACAATCAAGGGCAGGAAGTAAAATTAAACACAATGTACAGGACACAACTGGTTACCAAAGTAAAACAGGAAACGAGAACAACAACTGAAAATACAGACAAGAGACTGAACTTGACAAAAGACGAAAGACACAGAGGAATGACACTGAGGAGACTTGGAGGGAACTCATAAAAACACAAAGAAAGATTTGAACCAAAATACAATTGGAACAGAAGCTTTAAACCAAACAATGACTACAAGGGAAACAGGAAAAGCACAAAGATCAAACTACACACAGACGAGAGGAGAGTGGAAGGAATAGCAAAGTCCCAAATATCAAAATCCCACAACTAAAGATATTACACAAAGGCATCAGACATCAGAATCCAAAATACAAAACACAAAGAGGAGCTATCTCCCAGCTGAAGAAATATATATAGAGTCTACGCCAAATGAAAATAAAGCCCAAAACAAGAATCTACAAAATACAAGAAAACCCAGAAGAAGAACACAAAGACCCATGGACCATGACCGTAACTTTATGTAGTCTGCCACCTAATGGCTGAGTTGCTGTGGTTCCCAACCATTTCCACTTTGCAATAAGACCACTTAAACTTGATGTTGGAATATCTGGGAGGGAAGACATTTCTCTGACTGACTTGTTGCAATGGTGGCATCGAAGTGAGCTCTTTAGAATGACTCACGCTTTCACTGATCTTCATAAAGGCAGACTGCATGGCTACCTGCTTGAGGCAATGGGACTGAATAAAACACCTGAATTCAGTTAAGAGTTGTAGTCCAATACTTCTGTCCTTACAGTGTGCCTCCCTGTCCTAAAGTCCATTCCGCATATAAAGCAGTTTTTCTCATCAGGCCCACTCAGCGCCTGACTGTTGGTTGCTGCTGGGCTTTCCGGCCTCTGGTTGCATAGGCAACTCTGCCATACGTCAGCGGTGTTTTATTGGTAGCTGCTTCAACCTCTCACCTCAAAGTTGATGTAAGTTTAATTCAAGACCGCCCCCAGCTGATGTTGGTTAATGTGCCTGATGCTGTGACAAGTCACAGAATTTCATTGGCATCGCATGCTGTTGTCAGGGTTTGTGGTTTGGACCCAGAAGCAAACGAAACAGAGTTAATTTGCGGCTTTAATGTGACACAAAGGAATTATGACAACTCTTGGGGTGAAATGACTTACTACACTAATAGTAGCTATATTCTGTCAGAGTTATGGAGGGAACTGCAGACCTTAAATGCTGTGGTTGATGAACAATGTGGAACACGCGTGCAGCCTCCACTCTGCCCAACCACACCCAAGAGAGAGCGAGAGAGAGAAGGGAGGCAGGTCGTGACCCTGAGGACAGGGGACCGTGACAGCTCTCAAGTTGCTACACGTCTTCTCGTCTCTTCTTATATGGACACCCTCTTCAGGCAGGGAATCAGAGAGAATAACAGCAGTAAGTTTCCCTTCAGTACATAGGTGGCATCATACTGTAACCAGAGAAGGCATGAGGTGGTAGAGATGGGTTGCAAAGCGGCTTTCAGAGGTCACAGAATTGTATTCTTGCTAAAATAATACTATGCCGTATTTGAGATTTGACGAAATAATGTGCAAAAAGGTATCAGCCGTCAGCTGGTGTTGGCTGGCATTGAGATCAGCTGTAATGGATGTGTATTAGCTTTCATTGGTTCTAAAGCTACTTAAGGCATGCTCTTCTGTGCCTATTGTCATCTTTAATTTGACTGAGAGATGAGTTTGTCTGGTAATTGTGTGAATCTGCACTCTGGCTGGTTAGTTCTGCTTATGTATTTATGCCTGTGCTTACCAGCTGCAAATAAAGGAAGGGCGTGAGAGCGATTTCTCTTCCCGTCTGTCTGCCTTTGCTTCAAACACACGCCATCCCGTGAGTGGGCAGTTATAACCATGTTCTCCGTCACGTTGGAGGCTGTTTCAGCCTGGCTGGAAGTGAGCATCTCAGTGAGAAACAAAGAGGGAGGAAACTGCGAAACCGATTTTGGATTCAGGCAGCGGATATCAGTTCAGCTCTTTGGCTCCCACCGTTTGGTTTTCAGAAAACATGATTGTAATGATATTATCGCCATGAGTGTTGTTAATAATTTGGAGTTTAATCCATTTCCCGGTGGATTTAAATCCATCCTAAAACACGACTGAACGGCTTCCCTCCGAGGTGATGCTCGGCAAGCGTTGGCTCACAGAGGTGCACGGAGAGAAAGCTCAGCTACGAGCAAACAGCTGTTAATAAAAACGTTCGTGAAAGCGTCTGCCTGGAGCAGTGCAGCTCCTCAGGAGGACTCAGTCATCAGAAAGGTGTGGACAACGGAGGGAAAAGTGATAATGGAAGATAAGATGAAGCCAGGCTGAACCTCCACATGGAAAAAAAGAGACGATAGCGGCAGCATGGAAGGAAAATGAACAGCAAAATTGTGAGAACTGAATATTAAGAGTTCCATCCATCCATTTCCGCCAATTCAGGAGTATGGGGGGCCTGGAGCCTATCCCAGCCGTCATAGGGCGAAAGGCAGGGTACACCTTGGACAGGTCACCAGTCCGTGGCAGAGCCAATACAGACCGATGTACAACCACTCACGCCCACTTTCACAACTACGATCAATTTAGAATCACCATTTAACCTAACCTCTTAGCACGTCTTCGACCTGTTGGAGGAAGCCGGAGCACCCGGAGAGAACCCTCCACACAGAGGGGGCCCAACCGGGCCGGCTGCTGGATTAGAACCTAGACCCTCTTGCTGTGAGGCAGCATTAAGATTGCTTTACATAAATCATTTTGTACCATTTATATGTAATGAAATATGTCTTATGAAAGAGTCAGCGCAGCAACACTTGTCAAATTTTACTTTAATAATAAATGCAGGTGCTTATCTTACAAAAAAGTAATATTCAGAGTCATAAATTTTACAGCAGTGCAAAAGAAAGACGCAGAAAGGAGATGAATAGTAAAACAGTGGTGGATTAATACATGTAATGTGTTTTAAATCGTGCATTACTAAAAAGGTAAATAAGCGGTCAAACCTCCCCACAGGACTCCTAATCACCAGATGTGGATTTCAGAGCGTGTTTCTGGCTCGAGCGTCGACCTGCTCTCAGCCCACAATTCTGAGTGACCACCGGCTGGTCCCATCAGCCACTTAGCCAGTGTGGTCACCTAGCAACATCATCCAGAATGCATAATTGAGGGTCATTATGAAGCATTTCCAGGGCTGACAGATGACAGTTTGAAATGTGGCCACGGCCTCAATTCTCATTTTAACTGGAGAGCGATAGCGATGCATGTGACAAATTTTCAAGGCTACAAATGGACAGAGCGCTTTTAGCGTCCAAATGGATAATTTCAGATTGAACCGTGGGGGGGGGTGATGCAATCATTTTCCCACCACTGGGACAGCGTTGTACTCGCAACTGAATGTTAGAGCTGGGGCGGGTTGATGTCAGCAGGCTAAACGAGATGCCACAACCTACTGCGACCTGTGCAGAGGAGGGTGGATTTCTTTTTATCTCCACCCACAAGAGCATTATGGTTCAGTGACCTGCACTGTAAAGATATGCTCATTTTAATGCCTTATTTATTTGACTGTAATAACACAGATCCAAGTGTTTTTATTCTGACAGCACTATTTAACAAAGGATATATTTGTCACCAACCTCTAGGACTGTCACTGCTGTAAAGGTAAACTGGATTAAGGTACAAAAAATAAATAAATAGTGCAGATTGTGTTAAAATTAGAACTATAAGCATGAAGTTTGTCAGCGAAACATGAATGTGCAGTGAAATCCTGTTTTAAGGCCTTTTAAAGACATACGTGACTATTTTTGGACAAAAGGTCGGCGTGCGAATTCACCAGGTAACAATAGTGAGCTTGGATGGCGAGCTTTATCCCCCCACTGCGTTGGTAGATACAGTCCTGTGAAAAATGAAGTCCACTCCATGATTCAGCAGCCTGTAGACGTCTTCTTTCTCCACGTTATGGCAGCTAAAAGCAGTGACATGAAGAAATCATTGTGGAAGAATTTTGGCCCACTCTTTTTTACAACATTGCCTCAGTTCATTGAGGTTTAAAGGTATTTGCACATGCACAGCCCTCTTAGGGTCCCACCAACGCATTTCAGTCGGGTTGAGGTCTGGACATTGACTGGCCCATTGCAATACCTTGATTCCATTCGGTTAGAGATCTCAGATTCGAATTCCTGTAATGTGCATGACAGTCAAAATTTCTTTTAATTTTTCTGTTTTTTCCATGTACCACAGATGCATTGCTGAATGAAATCATGAGCCCAGAAAAACACAAAGAAACCACAAAAAAAACAGATCCAGATTAAAAGACTGTAGTGAAAGTGTCTCTTCCACAATGAACAATAAAGTAAAAGCTGTCACAGAACCTTACTGTCCTACACTTCTGGCTGGGGTACCTTTTTTGCCTGAAGGCAGCAGGGCGAACAGTCTGTGGCAGGCGTCAGTAATCTCCCTCATGATCTTTTCTTGCGCTTGACGGGCAGCGTTGTTGGGCCTGATCCCCAACAGGTGGCAGTGAGACCCCTATAGTCTTCTCAGCTGCCCTCACCACACTTCCCGGTGCCTATCTATCTGAGACTCTACTACTTCCATGCCACAGAAAGATGCTGATTGTTTGCACACTCTCTATGGTGCCCCTGTAGAAGGTGTTGAGGACAGATGGGTTGAAAATATAGGTGCGGGTGTACTTGGGATCGTTGCATGATGCATTTGGCCAAGCTTTAGCTGTCAGACAGACAGCCTCACATTTGATTCGGGAATACCTTGGTATACAGACTTTATGGTTGACCTACTGACTGCAAGATACCCAGGTTCTGTGACTGTAAAACAAGCCGAAATCATTATCCCTCCACCACTGTGCTTCAAGGTTGGTATGAGGTGTTTGAGCTGATATGTTGTGCTTGGATTTTGCAAACATGGCACCGTACATTACAGCCAAACATCTCCACTTTTGTCTTGTCTGTCCAAAAGACATATTGTTCCAGAAGTCTTGTGGTTTGCTCAGATGCAACTTTGCAAACCTAAGACATGGTGCTATCCCTATTCGGTCTTTTTCTAATTGTGCTGTCATAAACATTTAACAGGCTAACTTAAGCCTGTGGAGTCTGAGATGTAGCTCTTGGGTTTGTTACAGTTTGTCTGAGCGTTGCATGGTCTGACCGTGGACTGAATTTGCTGGGAAGTCAACTCCTGGGAAGGTTGTGGCATTGTGTTAACACACACCTGCATGCTCCAGACCAGCAAACTGCCAAAACATCATAGACTTGCCGATGATCAATTAATCTAGTGTATTGGATTAGCAGCATCTGTCTGCTACTTACCCTCTTAATTCTTATGGAAGCAATAAGGGTGTAATTGGTTCTTCACATAACTGTATATAGTCCTGTACAAACGTTCCTTTTCACCTAATTTTAGATACCCATTAATTATTGGCAACATACTGGAACAAAACTGGGACACCTGGGCTGTCTGTTAGCACAGTAAACTGCATATTAAACCATATTACTCGTCAAATACCCAGCTAGCGTGAATCCTAGCAGACATCCAGCACGTCAAATGCGTTTACAGATGTCAATATCCATTGGAGGTAAGTTTGATATATTTTACTTATAGGTTAAAAACACATTACTCATAGGTTATTAATACGTTTTGGGTACGCTAGACATTATCTCGATGCATTTCGACCTATGAGTAATATGAGTCAACATATGCATAATGTACCTGCAACATATGGCCCGCAAGGTATGAGCCATATGCTGGCATACATCGGAAATTTTGTGCATGCGCAAAATTTTCCAGCAACCTCTCTGTACTACGACTTATACATCATAGAAAACTCATCACTAAATCGACGTACACCAGCGTATTTGCAGATTTTTTTATACATGGGCATACACTTGTTAAATCATCAAGGTATGACAGGGCCTTTAGTAAAACTGAAATTTCATCACGGTAGTCTGTGGAGATTGATTCACATTCGTAGGCAACCTCTAGTGACCGTTCAAGGTACTGCAGTTTTTGGCACCTCCATATTGGTGTCGGTCTAGAATTGCTTCCCTGCTTCCCTGAAAATGTTTCTTCTTAGCTACACGTAGCAGTTGAAGTTTTTCATTCAGAATTAGACTTACAACCACAAACGTGCCACCAACCACTGACAAAAAAGCCTGCAAAACCAAGATTGCTGGTCTTTAGATATTATAAAATTTAGTCTAATCAACAGAAATGGAGAGAAAGGAATAAAACATCTTAAAAAGAGCTTGTTTGGACTTAATTAGCTTCCATCTTGTATGACCCAGATTTGTGTTTTACTAAACAAGAAAACACTTCAGTTTTTTTTTTTTTTTTAAAGTTACATATAAGAGTCAATTAGTTTATTTGTTCTTTTCATTTCTTTTTGAATCATCAGTCTGTACCAGTCTGTGTCCTCCACCGTGTAGTGGTTTACACATTTGCCTTCCAAGTGAAAGGTCCCTGGTTCGATTCCAGACACGGACACAAGCCCCTTTTACCACAGAGGGTTACGTCATGAAGGGCATCTGGCGTAAAACCTCTGCCAAATTACCAATGCAGATTAGTCCACTGCGGCGACCCCTTGGAGAGAATACATGGAAGCAGCCGAAGGTCCATTACATGTCTTTACCACTCCAATGCAGACAGATGTTTGTTTTCCATGTTCTTTTCTATCTCATATTTACAGCAGGTACGGCTGAGCCCCTCTCCTCTCTTAACATTCCCTCCACTGTGACAGCCTGAAGGCACAGAGATGCAGTCTTCCTGTGTTTTAAAGGTCAGCAATTTGATTCTCTGGCTCGTGAGAGGCGGAAAAAAGTAAAGAGAGAGGGGAAGTAAAAAGAAAATTGCTCTCTCCTGCGTTTATGCCAGCGATTGTTGTTTTCCCTTAAGCTTGGCATTTACACCCTACAGTTGTTGCAAGGAGCTGCCAGCAGATTTAAATGCAAGAGGGACAGTTAGAGAAGCGAAGAAGCACTTTCTCTGTCTGCTCATCACGCTAAGAGGTTTTATAGCAAACACATAATCATTTGCAAAAGTAAAGCAGGTACAAAATCACATAAAGCGCAAAATCAGCACCATCATTATCAATAATTTTATCATTTATGGGTCCTGAATCAGAAGAAATGACCACCCCAAGCAGAGACATTGCTAATGCCATTTTTGTCAGCTTTGGTTAATAGTTGTTTACTGTTAACAAACAAAACAACAAAAGTATAAACGTGGTTTGCACGACCAAGTGTGACTTTACAAAAACCATCCATATTGTATTAATATATGACATCTATTGCAGCTGTTTGGAGGCATGTACAGTATAGGCAAGCAGATTGAGAGGCAGTGGAATAATTAAAAAGAATGAGAACTTCTGTGTACAGTTTTTCTATTTTTGCTTATTATTTGCACAGTTTATGCATCATGGGATTGATATCAATGGACATCAAGATCCCTGAAACACCACTGGCTATGACAAACATTGCCATTCATATATAAATGATTATTATAAATCACTATTTAATTGCTTGTTACAAAAATTAACCAAATCTTCCTTTCCTGTAAACTCTTGTTGCTTTTTTGTTTGTGTATCATTTAAATGTTGCATTAACTCACCGGCACAAGCAGTATGGTTGAAATCAGTGCCAAAATGCAAACTTTACCTGATAAGGGATATTTTGCAAACTGCCTTAAAAACACAAATAATTTTATGTTGATTCACATGAACCTTCAACTGATAAAAGTTCAAAGAAAAGCTTTTCATTTGTCTTGATGACCGGCTTCATTGCAGTTTGTAAATATGCACAAATTCAGAATCTGATGGATGCAACAGACTCAACAAAATTTGTGACATGGTTACCATTCGGTTCCATCATCTTTCCTTTTAATAATACTTTTTAATGGTTTTGGAACTGAGGATACTTACTGTTGTACTTTTGCTATTGGAAATCTTCTTCATTCTTGCTTGATAAAACACTTCAGTTGCTCAACAGCACATCGTCACTTGTCTGATTCTTCTTTTCATGATGTGTTACACATTTTCAATAACATGTGAACTGGCAGTAAAGCACACGCACACTGTGTCTGTGAAGCCACACTGTTGTCGCCTGTGCAGAACGTGATCTGGCATTGTCTTGCTGAAATAAGCAAGGATGTCCCGGGAAGAGAGATCGCTTTGATGCCAGTATATGTCTCTCCAAGATCCTAATATAGGGTCAATGCTACCTTTACATTCATGTACCTCACCCATGCCGTGGGCTCTGATGCACCGCCATATTATCACTCCTTTTGCATTTTACGCTGATAACAATCTGGCTGATCATTTTCGTCTTTAACACAGAGAGCTCAGCGTCCAGAGTACATGGTAACACAGTCTTTCAGAACATCAGAAATGTGCTCAAGCCCAGAGAACTTGGCAGTGTTTTCCATAGCGTTCATTTATGTCTTCCTCCTTGCATAATACAGTTTTAAGTTGCATTTCTGGAGGCGGCAACAGACTGCATTGGGTAACAATGGTTTTCCCAAGTATTCCCAAGCCCAGGTGGCTATATTTGTTACAGCAGTACGACAGTTTCCCAGGCAGTGTCACCTGAGGGCTTGAAGATCACATGCATTTAACAGTTTCTGCGCCTGCCCTTTACTGGCTCTCCGAATTCTCAGAATCTTTTTACAATATTCTGCTCTTTAGATGCTTAAAGACCTCAGACTCTCTGCAGTCTTGTGACCCATCCTTGCTTGCAGAGACTGAGCCTGTGATGGATGCTACTTTTATACCCAGTCATGATGATACCTCAACTGCTCCCAGTCAGTCTGCTTATTGTGGAGTCTTCCACACTGGTGTGACTTAAATATTCATTGCACTTTTCAACCTTATTTTAACTCTGTTCAAACTTGTGTTGAGAGCATTGCAGCCATCACATTCTAAATTTGTGCATATTTACAAAATACAGCGAAGCTGGTCAGTAAAACGACTGAAAATCTTATTTGTATTTTGAAAACTATCCCAGATCTTCTTGAAATGGGGCTTGTATTATATTATTTAACAGCGCTTTTGTTCAACCTACACAACAATAAGACAGAAGTGTGCACACTCACAGTAAAATAATCTGATTAATAATACAAAAAAATATGCAGTCAGCTTCCTCCTGTGTTTTTCTAGCTCTTTTACAGTCCGTGACTGAAGTATAACTAATTTAGGCTTGCAGTGGCAGTACTTATACTTTTGACTTTATGTGCAAAACATTTTATAACTCAAGTGGAGCTCTCTGGCAGAGTTATTGGCCTCTCCTCTCTGCACACAGTAATAGGAGACACTTATGACGCCCACTCTGCCCTTTCTGGCCTGCCTCTGCAGTCTGGCCTCAGTCTTTACAGAGACTGCCAGTCAGAACAGCTACAGGACCGAACTGTTCATCATCACACGCAGAGGCACTTACTGTGCTCTGCAGGACTTCAGTTCTGTTGTGGTAATTGCTGTCACTTTATGGCCCTTATTTGCTGAACACCAACGAGTTGTTTTTTTTTCTTTTTAATGTCCGTTGTCTTTACAGACAGCTTTTATTCAGCCGTGTCAATGCACATGTATAAATGAGGGGAAACCTCAAGTGTACCACCAAAGCTGTAAGAAAAATGCCTGACCTATTATTAGAATTCTTGTGCAAGCTACTGCATAAGCAACTATCAGTGCAAATTAGGGATGTCACAATACCGGAAATTTCCATCCATCCATCCATCCATCCATCCATCCATTGTCTACCACTTTTCTGGGGGTCTGGGTTGTGGGGGCAGCAGTTCAAGCAGAGAAGCCCAGACTTCCCTCTCCCCAGCCACCTCCTCCTGCTCTTCAGGGGGGGCACCAAGGCATTGCCAGGTCCCAGGGTATCCTCCCAGAGGGACGTCCCCGAAACACCTCAAGTGAGAGAGGTCCTGATCAGATGCCTGAACCACCTCAGCTGGCGACAAGCAGCGGCTCTACTCTGAGAGAAAGTGCATTTCAGCTGCTTATATTCGCAATCTCATTTTCTTTAGTCATTACCCAAAGTTCATGACCGTAGGTGAGGGTAGGAACATAGACTGACCAGTAAATCGACAGCTTTGCCTTAGAGCTCAGCTCCTTCTTGGCCACAAAAGGCCGATACAATGTCCACATCACTGCAGATGCTGCTCCGATCCGTCGGTTGATCTCCTGATCCATTCCCCACCTCACTCGTGAATAAGACCTCAAGATACTTGAACTCCTCTACATGGGGCAGGGCTTTGTCCCCAACCCCGGGAGGACAATCTACCCTGTCCTCTAACCATGGACTCAGACTTGGAGGTATTGATTTTCATCCAGAAATGTAATGCTACCAATAACAGTAACATTACATAATTCTCAGTACGGTGGTTTAAAAAAACAACCTTATACCCTGAACATAAACAAACTAATTAAAGAACCATTTGAACAAAATACAGTACTGTGATTTATTAGGCTGTAGTGCAACAGTTTGTATTGATGCTGCATGACTTCTGTGAATGGCATCATTTTTCATGTCTTTTGGAACTTTTTAATTTTATTTTTTATTTACCCTTTAGACTCAAGGTATTCACGTAACACATGAAGGTACAAATTGCTCAAAATAAAGGAGTAAAAAGGGGACAGAAAATAGCGAATGCTAGTCGGGTCTCTTCCCAGTCATCAGTACATTGCAACTACGAGCCTCAAGGGCATCATGTCATCAGGAAAGCATTCAAGCTTATAAAAATATAAAACACAGCAACAAACAATAAACATTCAAATCATACAGCAGGTACATACACATAAATCCAACATAAAATACTACAATATAAAGTTAATTTTCTACAGATAGCTGTCTGAGGGAGTACCTAAAAGATTTTTGGGTTGGTTTGGTTTTTATTTGTTGTGGTAGTGAATTCCATAGGAGTGGACCCATATAAGATGCTGCGAATTTACCCATTTATGTACTGACATTTTTTTGTTTTCAAGTTCAAGAATTTTTTTTAAAAAACATCAGTGCTGTTATAATGAGATATAACATTAATTGCATCATGTTTACTTAAGCATTTTCCCAACATTAGCCAGTGCAAACATTTTAGCCTATGGAACACGGCTGTTTTCACCATGGCAGTGCCGGCTGGCTCAAACACAAAGGTACCGTGTATTTCAGGATAATATGAGGAGGACGATACTTTGTGGATGTTGTTGATATGAACTGAAATCTTAAATTCTTTGATCAAATCTGGATGCCGGTCTCTTAAATATTTCCTCCCTGAAAAGTACGATAGCATTGTTTGGATATTGCCTTTCCTGAAGGAGTCATCACTGCCTCAAACTAAAACGAAGTACTTCTATACCCGCTCCCTGCTGACGTTCTTACTAACTAGCCAGATGGCGCTTCGGGGTCAGGTGCACTAGCCGCCATCTTTCCACATGTAGTCTGTGTTTGTGGGCATCCTTTTTCTTCAACATGTGCAGACAGAGTAGAACAATTGCCGGTGTATACTGCCCCTGTCAATTTTGGAAGAATTGCAACCTTGGTATTTAATCTGCATCTGGTACTTGACATTTTCACAATTTTGGTACCAAAAAATGATCAATTGAATTGGTTCTGGTGACTAATTTAACTTAATTTTTAGCTCAACCACTTGAATGGTCGATTCACAAGATTCACTACTCCTGTATTTTTCATAGTTTAATCAAACTTACACAAAATGATCACCTACTTTACCCAAGCTGTGCTCAAGGTCAGGGTCATATTTATCATTTTACTGGTACTCGTTGATGGCAGGTTCAAACATTGCAAGCTGTGTTAACTCTGAGGTCTAACTCATCATAGGTTCTAACCCTACTCTAACTCTATATTTTGGAGAAGTGCATTTTAGTGTATCAGTTACAGTTGTCATTTTCTTTGTTCCCTACATGCCAATAATTTTTTAAAAAATTACATATTTTGATTTTCTAGAGTTAAGGTTGAGGTTGGGGTCATCACAGATGACAACTCAGACCTCAGATGGTTCCTTTGGTTGTATCTGACTCCTAACCCTGACCAGCTGCATCCTATGACTATACATAGTTGTCTTATGATGCTTAATATCTCTTACTCCACTTACTTCAAACTAGAAATCTGTCTTTTCTTTTATAATCTGGGATACTTTTGTCCCTTAGGACTCTGTTATGGCACTGGTAAATGCTATGTGGACCAGATATTATCATGATCCCTGGTCTGTTCCTGGGTTTTGAGTTCGTTGGAGTTTTTCATTCCTTTTTGAGCTTTAGATATTTAGCTTTATTGCTCCATTGTGATGTAATATAAGGCGGACCTGTGGCTAAGCCGGAGTCAATAGCATTGGTTATCACAAACTGGCTCGAAGTATGTGAAAAAGAAGGAATCAAGAGGTTTAGTTATACAAAATGGAATTTATTGAACATAACCTGCAAAACTAAGAGTCAAAGAGATAGTGCCCAGTAAACACTATAGAGTAGCTTATACAGCCTGGCTGCACTGCCTGAGCTGATGATCCTCCTAAATTAGGTTTGCATCAAAGACAATGGGAGCAGCATCTCACAGGTCCTGAGAAAACTGCAGATGTGGGTCACATTTGGGTCAAACATTCATTGCTATCAGATTTTCCTCAAAAACCACTCGTTCTCTTGACTGTGATGAGTCTTGCAACAGTGCTGTTTGGTCGTATGGCAACACGGAGATGTGAAAAGTAGCAACTTGCAAATTGCTCAAGGCTGAAATCTGATAGCTTCGTATCTATGAGCAAGAGACTTCCTAATAACATCTCATTACACTCTTGATGACGAGAAATCATGTTATGAGTGAGAATCTTCATAGACCCTTACCTTTGTGGCATAATAAAAAAAAAAGAACACTATAAAAGTGTTCCAGAATGACTACAGAGCAGAGTTTTGAAACCCACATAAGAGGCTCTGCGCTCCTCCTCTGCAGTCTGCATTTTGAACTGACAGAGGCAGAGCAGCCAGGGAGGAAAGCAACGGTATCATGTCCACAGTTATGACAAGTTGTCAGCTAACAAAAGATATTTTGTTCAGTTTCTTATGTGGACCAAAAACAAGAGCTGCAGCATCAGCAAAGGTATTGATTCCTGCACACCTGCAACAAGAATACCTGCCATGCTGAGTTTCATCTCTGCGTGCCGTTGCATTCTGGGTTTTTTTTTTTTATTTTCTGTTTTCCCAAAGCTGCCAATTTTGATTCAAGGAAACTTCTACCTGCCTTTTCTGACCCTCATTAAAAGCTGCCGCCGTGCTACTCTATACAGTCAGCTTTCCTATAAAGGGCTTACCCAAATTGGGCCTAAACTTTTTATAACCTTTATCTTTCTAGGGAAAGTCAGTGGGAACATGCCTTCTATTATTCACTAGCCTGCTTCACATTCACGTTTGGGACCTGACCAGTATTGCTGAGTGGCATTAACTGCAGTCAGCCCGTTGTGGAGCAGCAGCTGTGGAGTTCATCGCAGAGGTTGTCGAGGGATGGCGGGAGAAAGGAGGGGGTTAGTCATTGATTTTCCCAGCCGCTGATCTCCCCTTCCGAAGCTGCCGGCTGTTCCCTTTAGGCTACCGCTGCCCTGTCATAATGGCATGACAAATGGGCCAGTGAAAATTGCAGAAGTTCAGTGGAATTCAGTGACCATCACTGCGGTTATCACCGCTGCCCATGCCACAGGGGGACACAGTTCAGCCGAACAAATTATGCATTACAGATGAAATAGTCCTGCATTCCTCAGCTTCTCCACTTTTTCATTTCTACGGTTATAAAAAGATGTTGAAAACTTTGCCGGGGTTTTTTTTCTTTTTTTTTTTCTTTTTTTAACATCAGGCTATCAACAGATTTTTTTTTTCCCATCCCAAGAGCATGGGTATGAGAGTATAACTGCAACATGAGGCGAGGGAACGCTGCAGCTAACCTCACTTCAGCCCACACTGTTGCAAGAAAAAAAAAACAGACTCAAACAGAGCAGCACAAAAGAGATGAGGGTGAAATATCAGAAACTGTATGCACAGGAAATAATTCAGTATGAAATACAGCCATAATAACAAACACTGTTGCCTGCAGAGAGAACATAAATTGATTGCTTTCCTAATATCATGGAGCAAATTAATCATCTTAAAATAAATTTGGTGCAATTAGCTATTAAGACACTCTAATTACTCTAATTACCTTCAGTTTCACAGTACTTTTGGCTTCTAGCCTTTCCTTTCCAAGGGTGTACCACACTGGATGAATCTGCATATGATATTTGGCACAATTTTTTTATTGTTCCCCCAGATGTATGAGGACAGTGAGACAGTGGTGAGGTGTGCAGTAGGAGTGACAGATGCGTTCAAGGTGGGGGTGGGATTACATCAGGGATCAGCTCTGAGCCCCTTCTTGTTTGCAATGGTGATGGACAGATTGACAGATGAGGTCAGGCAGGAGTCTCTGTGGACTATGATGTTTGCAGATGACATTGTGATCTGCAGTGAGAGTAGAGAGGAGGTGGAGGAGAGCCTGGAGAGGTGGAGGTATGCACTGGAGAGAAGAGGAATGAAAGTCAGTAGAAACAAGACAGAGTACATGCGTGTGAATGAGAGGGAGGCAGGTGGAATGGTGAAGATGCAAGGAGTAGAGGTGGCAAAGGTGGATGAGTTTAATTACTTGGGATCAACCATCCAAAGCAACGGACAAAGCACAAGAGAGGTGAAGAAGAGAGTTCAGGCAGGGTGGAGTGGGTG
>VUQH01085498.1:0-10643 GCA_015106775.1 Etroplus canarensis
TATATATATATACACACACACATATATACATACATACATACATACATACATATATATATATACACACACACACACACACACACACACACACTACCAGTGAAAAGAAACTAATTAGGTCAATTGACAACAGGTCGTAATGTGATCGGGTATAAAACAAGCACCTTAGAGAGAAAGAGTCTCTCAGAAGTAAAGATGGGCAAAGGTTCAGCAATCTGCCAGAAACTGTGCTTACAAATTATGAGGCAATTTTAGAAATATGTTCCTCAATGTAAAAATGGAAAGACATTGAATTTTCCATCATCTCCAGTACATGATATCATCAAAAGAATCAGAGGATCTGGAGATATCTCTGTGTGCAAGGGACACAGCCAAAAACCATTACTGGATGCTTGTGATCTTTGAGCCTTCAGGCATTACTGCATTGCAAACAGGCATAATTCTGTCATGGAAATCACTGCATGGGCTAAGGAAACCTTTCTGTGATCACAGATTGCTGTGTCATCCACAAATATACACTACCAGTAAAGACTTTGGACACGCTTGGCCATACTCCACTATGGCCAAGTGTGTCCAAACTTTTGACTGATATATATATATATATATGGAGAAAGAGAAAGAGAGAGAGAGAGAGAGAGAGAGAGAGAGAATATACATACATGCATACACATGCACACATATATATATATAAACACCTAAGCATATTGCTGCAGCAATATGCTTAGGGTTATTTGCCACAGTGGATCATGTATTATGAATCTGCATTTGGATTTGGCAAAGATTTTACGTCATATGCCCTTCCTGACTCAACCGTCCCCATTTACCCAGGCTTGGGACGAATACTAGGCTTACACTTGCGTGTAGCCTGTGTGGCTGGGTTACAGCAACTCTCAAATACATATTCTTCTTTATTCAAATTTTTGTAACAGTTTTTAATTTGATTTCACCAATGTGGACTTTTTTGAAAAAAAATATTTGCCCAATTTAAATATGTCAAATCTGTCAATTTCTAGCTGATATAGCCATGTGCGGCACGGCTTAAATAACTTGTTTACTTTCACCAAGACAACAAGTCAAGTTTGACTTGTAAGTTACTTTTACAGATTACAATATTAAAAGCTGCACTTCAGTTTTTTGTGCAAAGGAAAAGAACAGAAACTGTGACCAGGCCAGATGAAACTTTACACTTCTGCAAATACAAGGCAAGTACCCACAATGACCATGCAAATCTCTTTCATACACAGTCTATGTTGCTAGCACAAATTTAGTAGACAGAGAATACTGCTCAAACTGACTTTAAGCAGCCAAAGCTCTATTTTCAACAGGTAATAAAACAAGAGATTAACAGGACTGTAACCTCTTATGTGGTAGAGTAAAATGTACTATGTAACTTTTATGTGGAGCATTCTGTGGGCCAGTTTACACCAACTAGGTTGAATTTGCGTTAATATAAAATGTGCCTTCGGCTGCTCCCTTGTATCCTCCCCAAGAGGTCACCTCTTTGGATGAATTCGCAGCGATAATTTTGTAGAGGTTTTATGTCCAATGCCCTTCCTGATGCAACCCTCCATGATGAGAGGGACTTGTGTCTGCACCTGGAATCGAACCTTTTGCTTGTAAGGCGAATGTGTAAACCACTATACTACAAATACACTTTTGTTAATATAAAATACCTTATGTAAAACTGATGCAAGGAAATACAAGAATTAGAAACAAAAGTAATGCATTACCTTTAAAAGTGATGTAATGTGCAATACTTCTAATAACTGTCAACATACACTCACCCGCCACATCATTAGTGACACCTCACTAATACTGGGTTGGACTGCCTTTTAAATTCAGAACTAGTTTAATTCTTTGTGGTATAGATTCAACAAAGTGCTGGAAACATTCTGCTCACTGGATATTTTCTCTTTTTTTAACTTTCTATGTAAATACTAAAGATGGTTTGGGTTGGAAAATCCCAGTAGATCAGAAGTTTCTGAAATATTCAGCGCAGCCCATCTGGTACCAACAACCATTTTGTTAAATCAGCATTCTGACACTCAGTTTGAATGTCAGCAGGTCACCTTGACAATATCTACATGCCTAAATGCACTGAGCTCTTGCCATGTGACTGGTTGATTAAATATTTGTGTTGAACTGTTGAACAGGTATACCTAAAGAAGTGGCTGGTGCAGAAGTAATGTAACTGCCAGATCAACAGCAGACCAAAGGCACAAATTTGAGTTTATGAAGGACAAACCTTCCCTGATTATGATTTTAGTTTAATAATATAGATATCATTAAACCTAAGCATATTCATTGTTTGGAAAACTAATCTTAAATTAAAATAACCTTTGACTGAATTTCTTAATCTGGATTAATGCACTACCTCACTCTTTAGATAACTAAATCTATAACAGCATTGCAGCTAGTTTCCTTTTTATTTTAGATTTTCTCAACCTTACTTCCTTACTTGTGATCGCTTTTGTGTGTCAGGAACTACAATGCAATGATGCATGATGTTTTTCTGTTGTACTTCCCCTCAAACGTATGTGTTGCATAAAATGCTTCCTTGATACATTTAAAATAAATTACAAATGAATAAAAATTCTAAGTTTTGTAATTAATTATTAATTATAAATTATGACACTAATTAAAAAAAACAGTCATGTTCTTTTAAATTTGTAATTTATGAGTATTTTCTTGATAATTCACCACTTTAATGTTAAAGTTAAAATTTCAGCTCAGTTCTTTTTAAAGCCAAAAATAACCCTAATATACCACTGTACAATTATGACACTGAAAGTCTGTTATGTTATTCTTGAAACCGCTCACTAAATGTTTCATATATTAATTACAGTATGCTTAAAAAAGATGCTAAAATATACTGAGATTTCAGATTACCTTCTTAAATGTTTCCATGATTGATTACTAATAACCATTTAATCTATGCAGTGTTGTGAAATTCTGTAGGCTACTTAATGAAAAAAAAACAATTCACAATATAGGCTACAAAGAGAAGTTTTACATTTAGAATTTTGCTTTCTTAAATGTAGGTAAGTATCAAATAAGTGTAATTAACGGATGGATGATATGTACTTGTCTTTTTATTGCAGATGTATGCAGTCCTGTGAAAAAATAAGCACACCCAAGAGGTTAAATAGCAGCCAGGTCCTGCTCATCAAATGTACTTGATTAAATGAACATCAACCAGTGTGACCACCTAGAAAACCAGAAGTTTTGGCAGTTGCTGATCTGAAGCATTCAGTAATGTGTTACCACAATAGCACAGCCTTCTCAGAAATGTACATCCCAGCAAATTCATCCCAAAGTCAGACCATGCAGTGTTCAGAGAAATTGCAAAAAAGAGACCTACAGCTGAGACTCTACTGGCCTCAGTTAGTATGTTAAAAATAAAGTGGGTGATAGTATAATTAAAAAAAAAAGACTGAACAAGTATGGTTTGTTTGTATGAATTGCCAGGAGAAAGCCTCTTCTCTAAAAAGAACATGGCAACATAGCTTCGCTTTACAGTTACATCTGAACGAACCACAAGTCAGCAGGCACTTAAGAGAGCTGAGTATAAACAAATGCCCATAACCTTCTGAAATGAAGCAATGTAAAGGAGAGTAGGACAAAATCCCTCCGCAATAATGTGAGAGACTGATTAGCAGGAAAATAATTTCAAGTTATTGCTGGTACAAATGAAGTCTTTGTGAGCGTTGACGAAATTTATCAGTGTCCACTAGGAGACCTCAAAGTACCTCAAAAATGTAGTGCAGTACTTGACTAGATGTACTTAGATACTGCCACTTTGTTGCGATGTATTTTTATCATGGAAGAATTATCCTTTACTTGACTAAAAATATTAACAGTGTACTACAATTGAAAAACGCTTATAAACTAATGGACAGGCTTGCCAGCAGAATTTTCTCACACATTTTTTAGTCACACAACAGAATTGTTAAAGTATAGAAGCACAATCAGAAATTAAAACAGGCGAATCACAGGAATGTTAATTACATGGCTAAATTTCTATCATCAGCTGTCAAGTAGATGTGTCTGAATAAAAATATGAGATGGAGTTCACTATTAAAAAGCATATGAAATTGCGCTTGATTGAATTAATTTAGATACTTGCTAAAGCTTTATAATTTGTAAACTTATTTAATAGACTGGTATTAATTTGACTTTTTTAAATAATATATTTTACCTATAGTAAATAACTAATTTTAAGTGAATGTACCTTTCGGCTGCTCCCTTGTATTGTCCACCAAGGGGTCACCACAGCAGATTAATCCACGTTGGTAATTTGGCAGAGGTTTTATGCGGGATGCCCTTCCTGATGCAACCCTCCATGGTGAGAGGGGCTTGTGTCCCCACCTGGAATTGAACCAGGGAACTTTCGCTTGTATGGTGAATGCGCAAACCACTACTCTACCGAGGACACCAAATAACTAATTTTAAGTATTTCTATATTATTTTGTTACACAGCGCCTCGAGGCCACTTTTGTTGTGAATTGGCGCTATATAAATAAAATTGAATTGAATTGAATTGAACAGCTCTTGGTTTTACTGGGACAAGACAATAAGCCAAAAGAGACCAGGAAATGTGTCTGAAGCAGGTTTGCCTTGCTAAATATAGCCACAGACAGACATTCCAGATAACTAAGAATGAATGCCCGAGCCTTCTTACTTCCTTTAAATGCCAAAGAATTAGTTTTAAACCTCTTGAGGAAACCCCTGGCATTTTTTCTTGCCAATTTTCAGCTGGACTATATGCCAGTGTTATCTCATACCACTGCCATTTATCATGCTTCTACTGAATTTGTATCAAAGTTCTCTTTGTATAATGTCCACATGAGTTGTACAGTATCAGAACACTACAGCAACTGTTAACCACTATCAAATATGTCAGAACAGTTCAGCCAAATCACCAGGAAGAGAAACATTTCTACATTCCATCTTCATTTCCCCATCATTTCCAGACATCTAACCATGTGACCATAAAAAAATGAGAGAACTGATAAGTAGTATTTCAAGTTCAAAATGTGTTTCCACAGCTCTGTCTTCTGCAAACACACTGGAGAGATGTGGAGTAGTCATACTTCAGATTAAGTTTTTGGAGGCTCGTTGACGAAGACTTGAGGTAACATGATGCACCGAGAGAAGAAGATGAATCATTTTTTCGGCTTCTACTTCTTTTTCTCAGTTTTATCACACAACCTTTTAAGTACCAAATGCTTGGATGTGGCCACCGCCCAAGGTAACATTATTATTGGAGGATTGTTCCCAATACATGAAAGCATTGAGATCAACAGTAGCAGAGGAACCAAGACCTGTGACAGGTAATATATATATTATCCTTCCTATAGAAACTGTGTGTCAGTGTGTGTGTTTAAGTCTTTTCGTAATATGTCCGGTTTTATCATATAGGTTAAGCACAGCTCGGCTTGTCCAATCTCTGATAATGGTGCAGGCAGTGGAGGAAGTAAATCAAAAGAGAGAGCTGGGGAACCTTACCTTGGGATATCGCATACATGACTCCTGTGCTGATGTTACTACTGCCCTGAAAAAAATCCAGTCCTTTATGAGGGGAAACTGTGAGTTGTCAGGATGAGAAATGAACCTCATGCATTGATAATCTGTTGTGATATACAGTAGTTTTCCTTCATTAATTTGTTTAATCATTGGGAAACAGCACATCAACTGAGAGAGATGTAACAGATACAAAAAAGGACACCTGTGCATATGTTCTTACAAGTTGTACTACCTTTAAATGCTAAATGAATTGTTCATGCTAAAATATAAAATTAATTAACAATTGTAAAACAATATGATATCTTTTACCTACAAAAGACATTATCTCCCAGACCAGGCCCAACACCTTTGTGGAATAATCTAGATCAGATCCAGGTGAACTCGGAAAAACAAGCCGACGTGCCAAAGAATTATACTTAATGCATTAAAAGCTAGAAAAAGAACATAAAATCAGGGGGAAAAGAAATCCAGATTTACTTCTAAATCAGATGCAAATTTATTTTATTTTTTAATCTTCATGTGGACTTAGGCTTTGTTGTCTACTTGGCAGGTATATGGCAGCTGTGGCTCGGGAGGTAGAGCAGGTTGTCATCTAACCAGAAGGTTAGTGGCTCTAACCCCAGCTGCTCCAGCCTACATGCCAAAGTGTCTTTGGGCAAGATACTCAACCTGAAAGTTGCACCTAATGCATACATCAGAGTCTGACTGTGTGTGCGATAGTTAAATGTGCTTAAAGGCATAGAATAAAGCGTTGTGTGACTGTATGTATGAATGAAGCTTGTAGTAAAAAGCGCTTTGAGTGTTCAGTTAGAGCAGAAAAGCACTATATGATCTCCAGTCTATTTATCACAACCAACATTGTATTATTGTTATAAGTGGAAGGTCTGGGAGCTAAATATTTCAAAGTACCAGTCCATTTAACATTTACCATATATACCAGAACACCAGAGACCTAGTAGCTCATCCAGCTCATGATCATCCAAATTCACAAGTTATTCTAAAGTCCAAAGCGTTAAAAAGAAAGTGATAAGTGTTCTTGTCATTGGTTGGCAGTATTACAAAAACCAATGAAATTAAAAATACACTGAGAAGTCAAGGAGGCTCGCAAACAGTCATATCCAGAACAAATTAATCTTATTCACCATCAAATGAAAGTGTTTGAGTTCAGGAGTACAGTAACCATGATTATAAAAAGCTTGAAAACATATAAACGCATTAATCCGTATGTCATAGCATTTACCATATTACTGGTGTTACTATTGCAATGATAAAAAAGCTCCAATCATGCCTTCCAAATGTGGGAGTCAACCAACAGGGCCACTCCCCCTTGGTCATGACCAATAAAATTATCATCACAATCTAACAAGATAAAGGAGGTATGCAGCATGTGTGAAAACAATAATAACAGCATTAGATGTCAGAATGACATGCAAATACTGATTTTATGAACATTACAGTCCAGACCAATACTCTTTTGAGCAGTAATTTTTGTGAAAATGAAAAAGTACCCATAAAACAACAACTATGACCTTGACCTTGAGTGTAATTTGGGTGTAGACCTAGTAGATGTTGTATCATTTTTTGTGAAATGTGGACAGACAGTCTTTTGTCACTGAAGTGATATTTGTCTAATACATGTAAAATTTCAGCAATTTTAACACATTTTTGCTGGCAAGATTGTTCATATTTGGGCCTTAAAGCTTAAATCAAACAGCAACCTCTTGGCGTATATACTTTTCAAGTTTGGTGAAGCTAATCGAAAGCCGTAATGAGTTATTGCAATAATATCACAAATCTATACAGCGGATGAGGATGTGGCGATGCAGACTCAATGGACATGTGACCAGGTCAAACCCATAATCTGAGAGATATCAATATTTTAATGGCAATTCCTACCTTTTTTCAAATAGTTTAACACACTAAGGGAAGTGACGGTGTTATTGGTTATAAAACTAATGATTTGTGTAAATATTGAAAAAAAAAACTAGTGACATTGTGAAACATACAATTTTACATTTGTCCAACTTTTTTTTGTTGGCATTTCAGGCACATTTACTTTGTATAATAGGCTATCTTTAACACAATTTTAATCTAAAAGTAATAAACTAATAATGGTATCACTGAATTATTTAGGCATTTAACTTATTCAAAAACCTTTGAAAATAAGTAACATATTCTTGTGGCTACGTTGCTAAATTGTTCACACAGACATGAAAAATGTACCTTTGGCTGCTCTCGGGTAATCTCCCACAGAACTGCACTACACATATTTAATAATCAGAAATCCTCAGAAAGTATTTGGTATGAAAAAGCCGCATGACAGTTTTAAAAAGCAGATTATTTTCATTTATAAACACAGTGAAGTTAGAAAGGAACTTTTAAAAGAATTCTTCACACCATAAAAAAGTAAAGTCTACATACTGGAATACAGTGAACACATATTTTGAAAGTGAGCTGCAAATGGACTAGTACTTATATTGCACCCTCCTACTCCAACTGAGCAATCAACACTTCTACTACAAGCCTCATTCACACAGCACTTTATTCTATGCCTTAGGTGCATTTAACTGTCACACACACATTCACACTCCGATGGATGCATCGGGAGCAGTTTGAGGTTCAGTGTCTTCCCCAGGGATACTTCAGCATGTAGACTGGAGAATTCAGGGATTGAACCACCAACCTTAGTGTTGAAAGACAACCTGCTCTACTTCCTGAGCCACACACCAGTAGCAATGTTTGAATCTAACCAAGACTGGCCAAGACTAAACAACAACAGATTTACAATTATTCCAAGTATACATTTATTTTTTAATTTTTTATTTTTAATGAAAACATGAAAAATACATCCAAGAGATTTCTGATGAGTGAATTTGAATAATTCTTTAGTCCTTATTATCTTTTCTTAAAATTACTGTCAACTACATGGTGAAAGGTACACATTTACACAACTCAGCTTTCTGCATGAAGAGCAAAATTTCTCTAAAATCAATTCAGTGTACCTGCTTGCAATCCACTACTTATTGCTATGTAAAAATATTTAATTATGATGAACCTTTTTAACACTTTCTCCTGTCCTACATTTGTTCCAGTAATCTGATCAACATATATGCAGAGGTATCCAAGAAAGAGACACTTTAAAGTAAGAGGAAACATCTGTTCTGCTGTGACTTTGTGTGTTTCTTTGACTGCAAAAGAAGGATGTTATGACTTAGAAAAGTATGGCACATCCTATGAAAGTAATATGAATTTATTTATTCATGTTTAAAGAGTATTATCCAGAAAAAATCATGCATTTCTAAGTAATGGCCTGGGAACTGGTGGCCTAAAAGAAATGTTTCATCTGCTTTTGCAAGCTATTAATCCATAACACTCATGCTTGGGAAAATTTTGGCCTCAACACTGCAAAAGTCCACATAGTGACCACAGTTAAAAACAAAGTCACAGCTGAATGGAGAATTTATTCAGGGTGCCAGAGATCTTTAACCTCTTTACATGTTTTTGAAGTACAAATAGCAGTCTCATCATTCACTTCAATCAACTGTAAATACTATTATATTAACACATATTATTAGCTTATGGTGTTTTTGAAATTTCAATTATCTAAACTAAAAAAAAAACTACTTAAATTCTAAAAATAAAATGTTATGAAAAAAATCATAAAGCAAGCCTTTTAAAATTTTAAATTAGATGTGAATTCAAGCTTGGGTAGGTAGCGTTTTTATACCATGATCTGGCAAATTTTTACCTAAATGCATGTATCAATGGATTTTTTGCAGGTAATACCAGCAGTTCCCAGCAGTCCCCCCCACCAGTCCTGGCAGTCATTGGTGACTACTACTCAGAGGTATGCATAGCAGTTACAAGGCAACTCAACCTGGAGGACATCCCACTGGTATGATTAATTCTTTTGAGTCTATTACCTAATGTTGCACTGAATGTAAAAATCAGTTATCGAAATATTAGCTACTAATATTTCGATAACTGATTTTTCCTGAATTTTTCTTTCGTGGCTACAACAAGAGCCATGAAAACTGCACAAAAAATCATAGACAGACCTTAGAAAGACATTTCAAACTCATCATGCTTGCTGGTGTTTATGGTAAGATAACGATGTTCAGCTTACTTATCCACATCTCAATGCATTGAATAAACAAAAACTAAAGTATATGAATGCAGACAAAAACTGAAATAGATATTTCACCTATCCAAACAATGTTTTGTGATATTTTCTACAGATAAGTTATGGTGCAACCTCTGGGATCCTGAGTGATAAAACACGTTTTCCAAGCTTTATGAGGACTGTACCAGAAGATGATCACCAAGTGCATGTTATCATCAATATACTAAAAAATAACAATTGGAACTGGATCGGTGTAGTGACAACTGATGGTGAATATGGTCGATACACATTTGAACGCCTCCAGCACCATGCAACCGAAAGGGAAATCTGCTTTGCCTTCACCTCTGTTCTTCCAGATGTTCTAAATCATGAGTCACTTAAAGAGAGCATTAACACTACAGTCGAAAGGATCATGAGTAATGAAAATGTTAAAGTCATTGTGTCCTTTGCCAAACCTAACCATATGATGTATCTTTTTCAACAACTTCTCAAAGACCCTCGAGGCAGAGGGAAAGTTTGGTTGGCCAGTGATATTTGGTCACAATCACCTGAAGTGCTGAGTATTAACAACCATAAATTGAGTGATGTAGGAACAATCTTTGGGATCACTCTTAAATCTGGAGACACAACCAAGTTTGAGCAGTATCTTCACAATCTTAATGAAAACCCTAACAACCATGAGAACAACCCATTCTTGTCTAATTATTTGAAGGAACATGGGTTGGAATCATCAGAAGAGTTAAATAAGAGGATATATCCATATGCTGTGTTCAGTATTGGGTTGGCAGTTAAAGCAGTAACTCAGGCTATTAAAGACCTCTGCACCTACAAGGACTGTATGGAAGAAAGCTTAAGCCCTTTAGAGGTAAATGTATGTGCACACACACAGACACGCACACACACACACACACACATACACAGAGGAGAGAGAGAGAGAGAGAGAGAGAGAGAGAGAGAGAGAGAGAGAGAGAGAGAGAGAGAGAGAGAGAGAGAAACA
>VUQH01085499.1:0-13155 GCA_015106775.1 Etroplus canarensis
CCCCCACCCACCCCCAAAAAAAAAAAAAAAAAAAAAAAAAGAAAGGAAAAAACGCAGTCCTGCACTCAAACGCGCCATTAACCTCTAACAGAGTTTAAACCCCGGCTATCTATACGGCACATTAATGCACCTTATTCGTATGCATATGACTCAGCAGCGCTTTCATATGTCTTCGCGTCTCGGGCACAGCATGCTGTGCATCTACAAGCACCCGAATTTCACTCTGCACCTGCCAAAGGCTGCAGCAAAACAAATGCGTAAAAAAAAAATAAGCAGGCTTCCTCCCGCGTGCTTTTATTATGAGAGCAAATTTAAAATGAGTCTTACCAACAGGCGCTTTGGAGCTGATACAGCCCATATTTGCAGCCGCATGTAGACCCCCTTTAGGAGAGCAAGCTATTACATTTCTTTCCCCTAACAGACGCGGAGCGTACCTCACTTATCGAAAGCCTCTGACTCTCCTCCTACGGAGGCTCCGCTGGGTTCCGGTGCGAGGCGGCAGCGCGCTGCTGTGCTCAGACCGCTGGAGTGACGCCGAGGGCGGGGGGGAGTCCAGCCATCACTTCTGCTCCGTGCTTTCTGTTTCTCCTCGGTTTTGAACTTGGTTCAGATCCATACACACAAAGTCTCTGCAGCCCTGTTGCTGTTACTTTTTTTTTTTTTTTTAAGTCAAGTTGAGTCTCTCTAGAATCAGCTGTACGTCACCTGTCGCAGGGTCGGATACTGCGGTTCAGCACCACAGCGGGCGGACAGCGCTCTGTCTGGCGGCGGCAGCATGGGTTTCAGTTCCAGCCCGCAGGCTGCCAGGGTCGAGGTCTCCCAGCTCGGTCACTGCTGGTCACTGCCACGCTGTCAGAACGGACCTCCAGCCCCTGTGCGCCAGAACGCGACCCTTTGGAGACTGACACATTGATAAGAAAATCCCACGCTTAGCCGCTTATATACTGGCCAAATCCGAGTTTCCGCCTCGGAGGTAGAAGCGGAATGAGATGTGATTGGCTGATATCACCTTACATGCCAGCCGACATGAAGAGGAGAGGGAGGAGTTTTTAGCGCTGCGAGGATAGGAGGAGGAAAGTGTCGACTGAGTAGTTCATTCCTCCTGGTCCATACAAGAGCTGGCACAGTGACAAATTAGGAACATGTTGCACGTCATCAGGTCTACAACCCCAGCTGCAAAAAGGTTGAAACGCTGTGTAAAATATAAACAAAAACACAATGTAACGATTAGCAAATGTCATAAAGTAATATTTCACTCACAAAAGAACATAGAAAACATGCCAAATGTTGAAAGTGAGACATTTTACTGTTTCGTGAAAAATATTAGTTCATCTTGAACTTCATGGCAGCAAACCATGTTAAAAAAGTTGGGACCAGGGCAGCAAGAGCTGGAAATGTAAGCCGTGCTAGAAAGAAACAGCTGAAGGAACATGCTGCAACTAAATGACTTAACTGGCAACAGGCCAGTGATGTGATTGGGTATAGAAAGAGCACCTGAGAGAGGCAGAGTCTCTCAGAAGGAAAGATGGACAGAGGTTCAGAAATCTGTGAGAAAATTCATCTTAAAATATAGGGCCGATTTCAGAATAATGTTTCTAAATGTAACACGGAATATTTCATCGCCTACAGTACATAATATCATCAAAATATTCCTGAGAATCTGATGATATTCATGTGTGCAAGGGACACAGCCACAAAACCAATATTGGATGCTGCGCTGCATTGCAAACAGACACGATTCTGTCATGGAAATCAGTGCATGGGCTCAGTAACACTTCCAGAAATCAAATGCAGATTAAAGCTCTGTCATGCAAAGAAGAAAGCATACGTGAACATGAAACACCCCTGTCTTCTCTGGGCCAAAGCTCATTTAAAAGGGACTGAAAAAAAGTGTCTGACCATTTTGTCTGTGGTCAGACAAAATGAAATTTGAAATTCTTTTTGGAAATCATGGACGCCATATCTTCCAGACTAAAGAGGAGAGGGACCATCACGTATGGTATCAGTGCTCAGTTCAAAAGCCTACATCTCTGATGGTATAGGTGTGCATTAGTGCCTATTGTGCTGGCAACATGCACAGCTGCAATGGCACTGTCATACAGT
Organism: Etroplus canarensis; assembly: GCA_015106775.1. Lineage (NCBI taxonomy): Eukaryota > Metazoa > Chordata > Actinopteri > Cichliformes > Cichlidae > Etroplus > Etroplus canarensis. Next base: position 2,104 of record VUQH01085499.1, read on the forward strand.
GTGTTGATTTAGAAAAACATGCTCCCCTCCAGACAAAATCTTTTTCAGGGAAGTCCTTGCACATTTCAACAAGACAGTGCTAAACTGCATACTGTAGCTATTACAACAACATAACTTCATGACAAAAGATTCCAGGTGTTGGACTGTCCTGCCTGCAGTCCAGACCTTTCATTAGTTGAACACATTTGGCTCATGAAAGGCAAAATACCACAAGGAAGACCCAGGACTGTTGAGCAACTGGAATGCTATATCAGACAAGAATGGGACAACATTCCTCACCCAAAAGTCCAGCAGCTGGTCTCCTCAGTTCCCAGATGTTTATGGACCGTTGTTAAAAGAAGAGGGGGATGCTACACAGTAGTAAATGTGGCCCTTTCCCAACTTTTTTGAGACGCATTGCTGCCATCAAATTCAAGATGAGACAGTGTTTTTCATGAAACAGTAAAATGTCTCCCTAATTTTGGTTGATCAGATTTGTAAATCATTGCATTGTGTTTATATTTGTATTTTACAAAGCACCCCAACCTTTTTTTGAAATTAAAATTGTAAATGGACAAAGTAGAACAGTTTTTAACCACAGGTGCAGGTTCTGATAAGAGAGCAACAAAATGCCTTGAGATGACTTTTGCTGTGAATTGTCACTATATAAATAAAACGGAATTGAACCGAAAACCTACTTTTATCTTATTTTAACCTATAGTCCTGGGGAGTAAAGGTCCTGTTGGGTCTATATGGCCACAGGCTGCATGTTGATGTCCAGTCATGCAACAATGCAACACTCCAATAATAGTAGCAAAAGCATGTGAGCAAAGTGACAGTTTTCACACACAGGCTGGCACTTTGCTGAACATCAGAGCCACTTTCCTATCCACACACTGTATAGCGGCCTAGCTGCAGGCTCATTATGACCTCCAAACCCAAGCATCATAATACAGGCAAGCTGCCAGAAAAAGATGGAGAAAAAAGGCTGACATTTTTCCTCATGCACGTTCAGTCTCAGCAACCCATCACAGAACAATGCCTCACCAGAGGAAGTATGTAAAAAGAGGAGAAAGGTCTGTTGTGACCTATTTGTAAGTGACCCAAACTTGTCTCCAAGCAAGCAGGATGGCACTGAAGCAGCTTCCCTCACCTTCCATTTCTCTTAACGCCCACCAGGACTCTAAACATAGACCTGCAGAGTAGCTGACCCACGAGGCCGCTCTACCTCCACACTGCACCTATTATCTCATATGGAGAACAGATCCATCGCAGAGCCCTTTCAGAGGCATTTTCTATCCAATCTCCAAAAATAGGATAATACAAAACAGCTTCAGAAATGAGTGCTCAGTGAGTATACAGTTACACGTAAAGATAGTATGTACCTAATTCTCTGTTCTTACCTGTCGGCAACACGTTACCTATTTATAAACCTTTTTTTTACACAAACATATGCTGTAAATCAGAAGCTTTTGAGATCTGTGCTCTTTACTTCACAAATAGGATGTTTTTCTCTCCCAGGAGGGGCCATGGGAAATCAGTAAATTGTATCAGAAATGAACACCAAACCACCTGAAAACTGGTTGAAAATAAAGTGACTTATAATAAATTTTTTTGTGAATGGATCTCCTGCCTTCATGAACATACATTAGGAAACGTAGCTGTCCTGTAAGAATACAGGACACGTGAAGCACGAGATTAAGCTGTGATGAAAAACGGTGAGGAAAAAAATGTAGTTTGGTTAAATGTTTTATTCTACTGCGTGTTAGAACAATGCATCATCCACCATTTCCCTTAGGTTCACCTTTGTGAAATTAAGCAGTTAGTAAATGGCCAGACCACTGTGAAGCATATATGAGGGGGTGTGCATGGGGGGGTGGGGGGAACATTTTTAAAAACTTAAAAACTCAACAACAACAATCAATCAGTCAATCAACAAAACTCAACACTTATTTTGAAAATATTTAGAATGATGCATTGAGGAGGATATCACCCCACCCACCCAATTTGCAGGGGGTATTTGGGGTGGAGGGTCCCACATCAGCCACACCTCTGCCATTTTCAAGAAATACAATCAGATGTAATTTGGCGCGGTGGAAGTTTGAGTTCTGGTGGCTGTTAGGTGCAGGGAACATTTATTCTCCAGTAGGTTTGGGGGAAAATTCACTGGGAGGATTGTTTGACAATATGAGCTGTACAGTCTGACAGTGTGGTGCTGACAAATCCCACAGCAGAATGTCCATGGCACGCTGTGCGCCTCAAGAGGCATGATGGACACATGAGTGGATGCCATCATGAGAATGTCATGGCTCAAAAATGACCAACATGTTAGACAGTAAACATACTGAAAGTGAATGAGAAACATCAAAGCATGATGTCTTGATATGGGCAGCATGTGTCACTCCGCTCATCACACAGCCAACACGTGGGAGGACTGTCATTAGTCACGCAGTCGGGCCTATTTTTTGCACATGCACGGTCTTCTGTGTTGTGCGATTTTTACAGTTTGGAGACTGTAATCTTCTGCACCCACTCTCCCCGCAGTGCAGCACCCATCTCATAAAACACATCAAAGTTGCAGCAGTTCCATACAGTAAGATCAGCTCTCTCTGTGCTGTATCTGGTGCTCTAGCGCCACCGAAAGGACGGCTATAGTACAGGTAAGAGTGCGGAGAGCCTGTTGCGCAGTACAATATATGTGACTGCAGAGCTGAGGAGTAGCGCTGTTTAAACTGAGAAAGATGGCCAGAGTTTTGTTCATACAAGCCTGTTCTTTTTACTGACGTGTGCACAAATACAGTTTGACACACTGTATATTTAAATAGGAACATTCAGGGGAAACAGTCATTCCTATTATGTTCACTCTGAGAATAAAATGTTTTAACACTTATTATTCCTGGCATGATTTAGAAATGTGAAAAAGAAGCAGGAAACACTCAGTTTACATCTTCAGCCACAAAAGAAAGTTGGAAGTTTTGCCATTTTTTACAGGCAACTATCTTTTCCAATCCTCAGTTTCCCTCTCTGTGTCATCATCAAAAGCATTCCTGCCAGCCACCTTTAAAAACATGGGCATGCGGAGGAATTCCATTCTGTTAAAAGGAGTGATCATCTGTGCTGTGATCAGCCCGAGGAAGCCTGTTTAGACAGCAGCCTCCTCAGCTGAAAAAATGTAGCTGTCCTCTTCTTCAGAGGGCCCGCAAGAGGCACACAGAACACAAGGCAAGTGATGAAACAGAAGCTTTCTGCCAGCTTCAGGCTCTCGGGGCTGCAGATAAGGAGGAGATCTTGATAAAAGCTCCAGCAGATTTAGTCACATGAAGTAAAATGAGGACAAGCAGGCGTTGTAAATTTGTCAAGCTGAGCAAAAGAAAAGCAGAGAAATAACCAAGAGACAGTTCTTTTGTCCCAGATTCCTGTTGCTTCTGTCTCCCAGCTGTCCCATCCCAGCACTGATGAAGAAACAGAGGATCTGTGATTCATATGCATGCTTCTACCTTCACCTTAAAGCCTCTTGTTTTTTGTATATCCCAGCACTCTGATTTTCATCGCAAGTGACATTTTTCTTACTCACTATTGTATCTTATAAGAAAAGGTAGAATGGTCCTCCTTAACAAACAGAAGAGAGCTTTTTTGTTTGAAGTTTATTTACAAGACTTCACTGTATGAAGTTATCTCTGCTCTCTTCTCACATTTAAAAATCATATAATGTCAGATCGAATGAGCTAAAAATATAAAGCTGCAGCCTCATTTGAAGTCATACTAAGAGTTTTTTCTGTTGTGAAGATGTATAATGTATGTCTGCACATTCTGTGTGTGTCTGCTTGTTGTTAAACTGCTATACAGTCATGTGAAAAAGAAAGTACTGTCTGACCTGGAGGTGAATTTGCTGGGACATCTACTCCAGGGAAGATCAGTAACTGTCTTGAACGGTTCCACTTATGAATCTTTCTCACTGTAGGAACATGGACTTCAAACTGTTTGAAATTGGCCTTTCCCAAGCTGATGGGCAGCCACAACTGCTTCTCTAAGCTCACTGATAATATCTTTCCTCCTTGGCATTGTGTTAAAACATCCTTGAATGCTGCAGACCAGAAAACTGCCAAAACTTCTGCATTTATAGGGGTCACAGTGGCCGAAGCACCTGGTTGCTACTTACCCTCTCAGTTCCCATGGAATCAATAAGGGTATACTTAGTTTTCACACTGCTTCTGTATTTTGACTTAGATTTTTTCAATAAATAATTACACAGTGTAATATTTCATGTGTTATTGTTAATATGAGATTGTATTTACCTAATTTTAAGACCTGCTAGAAGACGAGATGTTTTTTTATTATGCCCTGATATGTTAAACCTGAGAAGTGAAAGCAGGGGTACTTGCTTGTTCACATGCCTGTATGTTTTTTGTTGTGTTTTTCTTTTGTTATTTTTGCAACTTAAATTTTATTGAGTTTTTTGCAGAGCATTTGAAACATTACAAAACATCAATAACATCAATCATTTTCAGACATAAGTAGAGGATCTTAAGAAAATTAGGTAGAAAAGATGTAGAAGTGGAGTGAATCTGTTAAAATAAATCTACAGCCCTTATATGTTGCATTTACAAGTAATAATTAAAAGAGAAAAAAGCCAGGAATAAAAAAGGAGGATTGACAGGAAATAATGATCATATCAGATAATGGGTGGAGGATTGTAGGGTACATCATTCATATAGACCAGTATTTGGTCCATTTAGACCACAGGAAAGTCAGTTTTTCCAGTTTGTAGATTAATTTAAGTATTTCCAGCCACAGATCTACTGTGAGTGCGTCTAGCGTAACATTTGTATGGTATTGCTTTTTTGCTGCAATAATTAATATTTTCAACAAGTATTTATATTTTTCCCCAATCCCCTCTGAAAGTTCTCCCAATTAAAGGGTAGTACATGTCAGTGGTATCTGCTACCCCAAAATGATTTTAGATAAACTTTCACAGAAGGGTTTGATCCTGGGGCAGTTTCAGAACATGTCATGATGCCCAGCCTCTTCATCACCACAGCCTCTCCAGCATGCACGCTTCATTAGCTCCACTCTTGACTTTACCTTAGGTATGATGAAGAAACAGACAAGATTCTTCCAACCAAAATCACACCAGTACATTGAACAAGTTGTAGTTGATGCTGTGTGACACCTATTTTTCAATTTCAGAGCAGTTATATTCTGAGGGAGTTCTCTCCTCATCTCTCTTTAATGTAGCATGTGTTCGTTCCCCTGCTCTTCAGTATTCCCTTATAAATTTTTGAAATTAGTGATTTTGTGTATGGCTGTATACGTTTATGTACACAGCTCTTTCTTCAGACCAATCCAGACCTCAATGAGACTACCTACTGAGGAAGTCAGTCGACCATCAGTTGTTAAATGATGTCCTCTTATTGTTGAATATGAAGACATGTACTTACATTAGTGCTAAAATGTAAAAAAAAAAAAAAAAGTAGTGTGATAATGTTTTGAAAAACTTTAAAGCAGTAACTTTTATGATGGAGCTTTCTTTGTTTCCTTGGTACAAAAGGAGAAAAAATAACAGCAGAAGCATAATAAACAACAAGATGGCTTTGGGGAAATTTGTTATTTTTAACATGCGTATCGGCCCAGGAATTCACAGATGTCGCAGCTCTAAAAGGATTTAATAATGATGGACAGGAATCTGGTCCATGAGCTTGTGAAGAAGAAGTTAGAGAAGCCGTCTGTGCTGAAAAGCATATTGAATGCCAGACAAGAAGGAAAATCAGAAAAATTAGGAAACACTCCAACAGAACTTCTACACTCAGATTAGAGTTAAAAACATTTAAAAAGATAATAATGTGCACCAGTACCTCCAAAACACAGGAACAGTAGATTCTGCATATGCCTTTATTTTTAAAACATAAGGTTTAAGAAAATGATTAAACAAATAACATGGAATTTATCGGCTGGCTGTTTTTGTCACCTAGTTGTTTACCCATTTTTCTAGCCTTTTTACCAAACCTTGCAAACCAGCTTAAATGTAAACTCAAACTTTAACCTAAGTCAAGGCCACAGTAGCTGTGCAACTGTAAGCTGCTTTACAACCCACTTACACCCCTGCTCCACATTTTCCTTCTGTGTGACTTGATAAATGTCATATCTGTTGTCACTGATGCCTGCTTTGTTCTCCACCTGGGTCTTATTCCTTCTCTTGTGCACTCCAGCTTTCCATGTATGCACGTGGAATGATCTGGAGGTACAGATCAGAGCCATACAGCTAGATATAAAATACTAAAGATATAAATGAGCGTCTTGAGGCCTCCTGAGGCTTATTTCCATTAGATCATGAAGACCTGGGAGAGACTTGTCTTGGACCAGCTCTGGCCCACGGTCAGCCCCCTAATGGACCCCTCCAGTTTGCCTACCAGCCCCGACATGGAGTTGAGGATGCCATTATCTACCTGGTCACAAACCTGGACAAGCCACTGAGCATTGTGAGGGTCATGTTTTTTGACTTCTCCAATGTGTTCAACACCATCAGGCCAGCTCCACTGGGTGAGAAGCTGACAGCGATGTAGATGGATGCCTCCCTTGTGGCCTGGATTGTTGAATACCTGACTGACAGACCACAGTATGTGCGTCTGCAGCACTGTGTGTCAGACAATGAGGTCAACAACACTGGAGCCCTGCAGGGAACTATTCTCTCTCCCTTTCTCTAACCCTCTACACCACAGACCTTAGCTACTGCACAGAGACTTGCCACCTACTGAAGTTTACTGATGACTTGGCAGTAGTGGGGTGTATATCAGAGAGGGTGATGAGAGAGCACAGGACAGTAGTGCGCAACTTCGTCAAATGATGCAAACAGAACCATCTGCAGCTTAACGTGACAAAGAGTAAAGAACCAATTGTGGACATGAGAAGGACCAAAACACCAGTGACCCTTGTTTCCATCCATAGGGTCTGTGTGGAGATAGAGGAGGACTACAAATACCTTGGTGTTCACATTGACAATAAACTGGACTTCATTAAATGCACAAAGCCTCTATAAGAAGGGCCAGAGCCGTCTCTTTTTTCTGAGATGATTTAGGTGCTTCAGTATCTGCCAGATGATGCTCAGGATGTTTTTTGAGTCTGTGGTAGCCAGTGCCATCCTCTATGCTGCGGTGTGCTGGGGCAGCAGACTAAGAGTAGCGGACACCAACAGATTCCACAAACTGATCTGCAAGGCCAGTAATGCCCTGGATGTGAGGAAGATGCTGTCCAAGTTAATATTGGGCAACCCTTCTCACCCTCTCCAAGATGTGCTGGACAGGCACAGGAGCATGTTTAGCAGCAGACTCATTGCACCATGATGCACCACAGACAGCCACAGGAAATCATTCCTACCTGTGACCATCAAACTCTTTAATTCCTCCCTGTGACTTCATTAAAGTTTCCTACTGTAAATATTCATATTATATATATCACATATTGTATACAGTGTTTAACTTTAGAGCTATTAAAAGTAAGTAAGTTATGTACAATATTGCAGTATTCATACTGACAGGTTTAATTTTCTTATCTCTCAAATTTATATCTTCTGCCTTTTAATATATGTGTGTGTGTGTGTGTGTGTGTGTGTGTGTGTGTGTGTGTGTGTGTGTGTGTGTGTGTGTGTGTGTGTGTGTGTGTGTGCGTGCACGCGTGTGTGTGTAACTGAATGTCTGTGACACAATACAATCCCCCCTGGGATTAATAAACTATTCTGATTCCCTTTAGAATCTAATGTTCATATAGAGAATCAGCCAACAGTGATAACAGAGAATATATATTGCAAAAAAAAATTGCTGTCCCTGTTTGTCATATCCTTTCTACATAATAATCTACCCTCAGTTCTTTTATCTTTTCTCAAGCTGTTGAGCTTCTCTCCACCATATGATCTGTAAATGAGTCTTTTAGGAATGTGTGTAAAAGATGAGAGCAGGCCCATCATCTGAAGCAAAGATGATGGCCTCAGGCCAGTCTAAATGAGTACAGGGAGAGTCAAAATCAGGTTTAACAAACTCCTAACCCCAACAGATGTCCGAAATAATTACCACAATCTGTCACCGAAAGATAAAAATAGATGATCTTTACATATTTTTGCATTATTAATGAACTGCTGTAATGTCATCAAACCAAGCCACCTCACACCTCAATTGGCACTGCGGATGTTGGACGAAAAGATCAAAGGAAGGAGGAGGCACTTTTCAACTAATTTGGTAATAGGTGAGAAAATTAGAGCACTTATAAACTGAAATCACTGGCCAAAACAACATCAGCACCCTGTTTTGATTTCAGTAACAAACATGAAGACATGTGAGAATATATGTCATTGGTTTAAGCAATTAAAATGTTCACATTAATACACATTATCCCTAGGGAGGCATCTTATTGGTGCCCATTTAATTTTGGAGCACAACAAGCAGGCAGAGGTGTAAAGAAATATCTTCAGCCACAAGAGGAACAAGGAGACTTGCAACAAGTGGTCTGACCCCACAGAGCCTGTTCACAACATCATTAAATTAGTCTGACACGAGATGAAAAGATAGAAGACACAGAGACAAAATGTTTGGAATAACCTACCTGCCAAGAATCTTGAAAAATGGCATGGTGTGTAAATAGGAGATCTGGTGGTGTTTGCTGCACTGTTTATGAAGTTAGACTGTGAATAAAAACAAACCATCATTTTTACCCATCCATCCATCCATCCATCCATCCACCCATCTTCTGCTGCCTATTTGGGTCAGGGTAAAAGGGGAAGCAGTCTAATCAGAGATCCCCAGACCTCCTTCTCCCTGATTACCTGGAAGCTCATCTCTACAGCTTGTATCTGAAATTTTGTTTTGGTCACTACCCAAAGCTCGTGGTCGTATGTGAGGGTGAGAACACAGATCGCGTTCACATTCAGCTCTCTCTTTACCACAACAGAACAGTACAGCATCCACGTCCATCAGTCTATCTCAAGCTCCATCCCTAAGGAACAAGACCCCAAGATATTTTAATTCCTCCACTTGTGACTGAGAACCACAGCCTTAGATTTGAACAAGCTAATACCCATTCCTGCCGCTCCTCACCTGGATGTAAACTGCCCCAGCGCAAGATGGAGGTCATTGCTCGGTGATGCCCAAAGCACCCTCACACCCTCAGGACACCCTAAGGGATGCAGTCAAACCCCTTCTTCAAGTTCACAAAACACCCTTGTTGGGTTTCATGCGCCCCTGAATTTCCTTGAGAGGATAAAGAGCTGGTCCACACAAACTACACTGTTCCTCCTGAATCTGAAGTTCGACAAATGCAAGGACTGTCCTCTCCAGCACCCTGGCATTGACCTTTCCAGGTCCAATAATTTTAGTCCCTACATATTTTGCACTGTACATTACAGGTAATGTCTGATTTTAGACTGTAACAAAAGATTAACAGCTTCTGGGTCTGAAAAATGAAGCCAGGGCAGAAGTGCATTAAACTTGCATGCTTTTTAACACCATCTGTGTGCAAAAACTGGTCAGATTCCAAAGAGATGACATCAGACATTTGAGATATGAGTTTATGGTCCTAATTGCTGGTTCCGAGTCTTGTTAAATACAACATGATGTAATTTTATGGCTCCAGTTTGAGCCAAAAAGGGAAGGCCTACCTTGTGATGGATAAGTTGTTACCAGGCAATGCTCCTGATTTCTCAGACAGATCGCGTTTCAATTTTAGTTTCAAAACAGCAAGACAGCACTTCACTAACCAACCTTCACTGACCACAAGCTCTCGCTCTTGCTTTTATTTTGAAATATTAGCAAATAAATGTACCTTTGGCTGCTCTCTTGTATTCTTCCCAAATTACCCATCTGCGTTGGTAATTTAGCATGTTTTCAGATGACATTGTGATCTGTAGTCAGAGTAGAGAGGATGTTAAAGAGAGCCTGGAGAAGTGGAGGTATGCACTGGAGAGAAGACGAATGAATGTCAGTTGAAACAAGACAGAGTGCATGTGCATAAATGAGGGAGACAGGTGGAATGATGAAAATGCAGGGAGTAGAGGTAGTGAAGGTGGATGAGTTTAAATACCTGGGATCAACCGTCCAAAGCAATGGACAGAGCACAAAAGAAGCGAAGGACAGAGTGAAAAAGGGGTGGAGTGCTTTGTGACAGAAGAATAGCAGCAAGAGTGAAAGGAAAGATTACAGTAGTGAGCCTGCCATGATGTATGGTCTGGAGATCGGTGGCACTGACAAGAAGACAGGAGACAGACCTGGAGGTGGCAGAGTTGAAGATTTTGAGATTTTCACTGGAAGTGACCAGGACGGACAGGATTAGAAATTAGTCCATCAGCCAGACAGCTTAGGTTGAGAAATTTGAAGACAAAGTCAGAGGGGCTGATATTTAGTGCTCTCTACCAGTAAGAAAGTGCATTACAAAAACTGAAAACCTGTCCCCACCCTCCTTCCCTTCCAAACATCTCAGAGAGGCTACGGTGGCCATCAGAGAACAAATGGAGTCTTTCACGACTGCATCCACAGGTATTTCAGTCCAGAGGTTTGGGTGTGTGTAGCTATAGCCACAAATTATAAATATAATTTAATGGAATAAGGAATTACAAGTCCCTATCCTAGCTGTCATAAGGTGAAAAGTGGGATACACCATCCCATAGACATTCACATTAGACCTACTGTCAACTTCGCCATTTGAAACCTTTGCATATGTTTAGACTGTGGGAAGAAGGTGGAGTACCCAGAAGAGCCTATGCAACCACAGGGTGAACATGCAAGCTACACTGGCTGGCAGATTTGAACCCCCTTGCTATGAGGTGATGGTGCTAATCACTGCACCACCGTTTTAGCTTGTTCACAAAATCACAAGTCTCCTTCACCAATTAACACTGTTTACAAAAATGGCAAACTCGTCTCGTCTCGTCTCGTCGTCTACCGCTTTTCCGGGGGTCCGGGTCGCGGGGGCAGCAGTTCAAGAAGAGAAGCCCAGACTTTCCTCTCCCCAGCTACCTCCTCCAACTCTTCAGGGGGGACACCCAGGCGCTCCCAGGCCAGCTGGGAGACATAGTCTCTCCAGCGTGTCCTAGGT